>KN489067.1:0-11520 GCA_000787155.1 Scartelaos histophorus | reverse complement strand
ATTTACAAATAAAACAATTAAAAAATATTGCGCATCTTTGCGATGTGGATATCGCACGTGCTATTATCGCGATGATGATATTTTTTCGATATATCTCTAAGCCCTAGTTCACACACAATCATTGTAAGTTGCTTGTTTATATAATGTCCAACACCAATAACTTATGAGTCACTTGCTTTGAACTTGTGTGTAACTTATATCAAACTTACCTCCGACGCATATTGACATGAGCAGAAGTATTTGACATGTTCTAATTTAGAGTTACCGTATTATGGTATATTGGCTACTGCGATGTCAAGTGCAGTTATGAATCATCAAGCGGCGCCTTTTTATTGGCGGCGACACGTGTGCGTCAGTGATACGCTGCTGTGCATAAGTTAAACTGTTGCTGGGTAGAAGTTGTGGACACTGGCAACACGCTAAGCTTAAGTTAGTATAAGTTGTATATAAGCTATCAGAATATTCTATGTAAATTACTAATACGTTAGCATCGATAGTTCAGCGTAGGCCAGCGTTTTAGGGAAATTCTGGTACGTCGGCACACGCTGGTTTAATCGTCAAGGTGTTTCAGAGCCTATTATATGCTTTTATCTTAAGCTTTTTGCAGTGCAGTGCCTACAGTTAGCATCACAGCCCCAGGGAATGTTGATGATCAGCTGCAAAGTATAATAAATAGACTATATTGCAACAGATAATGACACTGTTTGCAGTAGAACTATTTCATATCACTAAAAACCATATGCAAAGTCATATCCACTGGAAGCTCTTTTGGTTTTCACGGCAGCGTCGGTCCTGCCACAGCTCCACAGTAAAAGTCTGTTCTCTGCACACGTGCTCTCAGCGTGCACCTGTCTGGCCCTGTCTGGCCCTGTCTGGCCCTGTCTGGCCCGGCTGGAGCCCAGTGCTGATGCTGCTCATGTCACAGTCCAGTGGAGGTCTAATGGAGGCTCCCATCTGCTCTGCTCCACAGCTCCATCTGCGACGGGACCCGGGGACTGCGGGGAGAGGTGTGCTGCATGACAACCACATGCACATGCATACGGAGACGGGGAGGACAGGGAGGAGGAGAGAGGGAGGAGGAGGTGGAGATACATACAGAGAGGGAGGAGGAGGAGGTGAAGAGAGGGAGGAGGAGAGAGGGAGGAGGTGAAGAGAGAGAGGAGGAGGAGGTGAAGAGAGGGAGGAGAGAGGGAGGAGATACATACAGAGGGAGGAGGAGGTGGAGAGAGGGAGGAGAAGGTGGAGATACATACAGGGAGCGGGAGGAGGAGGTGGAGATACATATGGAGAGAGGGAGGAGGAGGTGGAGAAAGGGAGGAGGTGGAGATACATAGGGAGTGACGGAGGAGAGGGAGGAGGAGACGAGGGAGGAGGTCTAGATGGTGATAAAGGAAAGGGAGAAGGTGAAGAGGGAGAAGGAAGTGAAGAGAGGGAGGAGGAGGTGCAGACGTGAGGTGGAAGTCCTTCATATGAGGGTCAATGACGTATAAGGATTTTCAACAGTCAAATTTTAAAATTATTTCAAATATTTACAATGTTAGGACCATAAATCTATATTTGACATTTATTTGAAGCACTTTTAGAGTTTTTTTTTTTTTTGTTTGTTTGTTTGTTGTTAGCTACATGAATTGGCTACGACCTTAAAAAATGTCAGAAGAATAACCTTAAAATTTTCTAAAACATGTTGGGATGTTCATCTAAATTCTGAGTCATATGAACATGAGATTGACATATGAAAACATGGACAATATTTGTTTGAATATTATGGGGGAAATATCGATTCAAGAAAGATGAAATTTCATGTGGGACTAAAAACACTTGAGAAAATATGACAAAAAAAGATAATTTATTTGATTAGATTTAGAGACATTTTAAAGAAGTTTAAAAATCATGAGTTAAGGGCGGACGGTCGCACCACATGGACATTTTAACACTTTAAGCACAAAAAACATGCAAAACAAAAAGAATGATTTGGTTCCATGGAGGTCAGAGGTGCTACAGGGATGTGGGGAATTACTATGAAATTTGAACATTTTTAACTGAAGAAATTGCAATTTTGGAACTGGACCCTGAGATCGGAAAAGTTCACAAACCAGCTAACAGAAATACACTGCTGAGGTTGTGAAAAACGTGACAGAAGAGGATTTATGAACAGGAAAGACGCATGAGCTTTTCTCTCAGTCGAACCAAAGTTTGATTTTGCGACGCTTCAACCAATCGGCGTGAAGCTAATCGGCGTTTAATTAACAACGACTCAAACACGCACAACTCACTCCAGATACAACACTGAGAGATGAAACAAGAAGGAAACAACACCAAAAGCTCTGAAAAGCGGATTTTGCCGAACAGGTTTGCTTTAAGAACTCTCAGTTTCGACTCATCAAAACAAAATTCGCTGAAAAAGAAATTACGTAGTCCAAATCAAGTTACGTAGTGCAAAAAGAGCCAATACCTGATTTCAAACCATGAGCCATGTTTTATTTGAACTTTTACCCCCGTCCACTTAGTCCTTTGCGTTTTGTTCTAATTGAGCTCGATTTTTTTGTAAATTAAATCAATACGAGGCTAAAGTAAAGAAATTTAAATAACTCCCTGCAGTATCTGTGTTAATTACCTGAGAAAATGCAACGTTAAATCGTTTAAAATGACGTTTCAAGAAGACGAACTGTGCTTACGTTAGAATCTACGACATCTCTGGATCATTCCGTCATAATCCGGACTTGTTAAATGGCGAAATTCATCTTAAACGACTTATTAAAACGAAACGCAACGTCGCCGTAAACGTCATCTTAGCAATAAACGCCGTGTTAGCCGCACGTGACGCTCAAAAGCAGCAGATTTCGAAACAGTTTTTACCGAACTGATTACGCAACGCCGTCAAATCCAACACGTATCGGCGATTGAGAAAGTGAAACCGAAGAATTAATAAGGTACGCTGCTGGAAAACGTGGGTCGATTGGCCATATGGCGTCTTGAAAATAAGCAATTACAGATTATTGAAACGGGCACGAATCACTCCAAATGCAACCTCGAGAGAATTAGAAGGGAACTAAATGAAAAGGAAACGACTACAACATGTTAAAAGCTCCGAAAAGTCAGTTTTTTGCTTTGAAATCAAGCACGGGCTCCATAAGCTAATATTGATTTAGCCTCAACGAGCCGCAGTGACATTTTACATCTGTTATCTGGAGCGAGTCGTTGACGTGGTGCACCTCGGCTCCCTGTGTTTGGGTTTCTTTACATTCTGTTCATATTCCAGCAGCCATCTTGAATGCACCGATTGCTCTGACATGTGCTCAGATCCTCCTGTCCTCCTCTGAACGCTCCATCTGCTCTCAAATATCAATGTGTGTTTTTTTGTCCAAAAGAGACTTGTCTTTCGTTGCATCACTCGCTCCATCTGCCCGCAGCCTCACATTTCCCACCGCCCCAGAGTCCTTGAACGCGACGCACAAAGACGATCCTCGGCTCTCGCTGGGTTTGGCGTCGGAATCACAACAGTGGGTACATTTACATAGCCAGAAAAATCAGATGACGAGAAATATCAGATTTTGGTGGATTTTTGGCGAGAAATTTGATCGTCGATGGGTTTTTGAAGCTTCTTTATTACGCAAAATTGACTCTAAGCCGTGTTGTAATGCCGTTACCGCCTCGAAAACAGACCTGGGGTTGTGTGTTGTTTCGTTCACACGTGTTTGAGTGCGTTTTGCTGCAAATAATTGACGTTGGTGGGTTTGCCGTGTGCGTGTTTAGTCCAGGCCTCATGGATAATGAAAAGGAATGAGATAGAAGTGCTTTGAATAAATTGATCATTCAAAAATCCAGACCTGAAGGACTCGGATATGAAGTTGTGCGATTGATTTAACCATTAAGTACAACTGAACTCACTACAGAATAACATTAACGATACTTTCAAGCAAAATAATGAGAAATTCTTTTATATTTTATTAAGAGAGGTTTTGTTGCACGGGGTTGTATTTTTTGCCTATTAAAGCCGGGTGTGCACTGTGCGATATTTTCGATCGTTTCACTCAGCCCCAGCTCAAACTGTACAACCAAATCAAAGAGTTTAAAAGTTCACAGCTCACGATTCATTGACTTCAACAGAGCTAAACCCTCACGAACAGGTTTGATTTCCTTGCGAACTACGATTACCGATCAGGAGTTGGTCTCGTTAATCTCGTATAATTGGTTTTTCTTACCCACACTACACGAAGCATGATGCACGATTAAACCAAAACTCGGCCCAATTCCAGAAACACAAGTGAAAAATCGACTCAAAAAGAGCCAAAAATCACACCCGGGTCAACCCAAAGTCATCTTCTCTGAACTTCTCTGTAGCAGAAGTAAAAGTAAAGTCCACAAACCATCACCGGACTGATTCGATGGTCCAACTGTTCATAAAAAACACGTCTTTTAGCATTCACAGGGTATTAGGGCTTTTCTTTACTTCTTTAGTTTTTTACTTTATTGTTCATTCTCATTGCTGACAGCAGGGGGAGCTCCAACACCCAAATGCCTCATTGGAAACAGAGTGGAAGTTTCTAAAGTATATTTTCAAAATGCTGACATGATTTTATGTTAGAACACATGAAATAATGATCCAAAACATGTTCAAAAGAGAATTAAATACACTAAAATGCATCATACATGTTCCTTAATGGTCCTATATTACACAAAGTTGACTTATAATGTTATCTCATCAAAAACATACCTGGAGTTGTGTTTTGTTTCACACGTTGGAGTAACCCTTTATTATTATTAATCTCTTTACATCTTCAATATTCATTTGAATCAAGAACTTTATTTTCCATTTGTTGCCACACAAAAGTCCACACACGTTGGAATTTTTGTGCGGGACTCTTGGACGTTCAAGTAAGAACAGATAAAAAGTGGATTTGAGGAAAAAAACTCAGATATAAAAACAAAAATTTAATAAAAATCCACATCAAATACATTATTTGAATAGGACCAGCAATGAGGCAAATCCCTATTAATAATAATAAATTGCATATCGTTCTGTTTGTTGTAGATAATAATGAGATAGTTAGTAATAATCAGTACTTTACTTTGTTTTCAGTTACGTTTTACCAGTAGATATTTGCAATTTGAGGTCTGAAATCATCCAAATGATTCTAGTGAAGGTGTATGGGGTTTAAAAACAGTGAAAATGGAACATGTTTTCTGTCTAAATCTGCAGGGTTTGTGCGTTAAACATGTGTAAATGGAACAAAAAAAACAATTCCAGGTCCTGTTTTTGACGGAGAAACATTAGGACATAGATCAGAACGTGAGGCAACACGGGCCCTTTAAATGGTTTCACTTCATTTTATTTTTCGCTTCATTTTCTTACCGCGAGCAAAAGAGTTCATCATCAAATTTGTTTTTTTTTTCACACTTACAGTCGCTCAGCTCACCTCTCTGAGCTCAGGTCTCTCGACGCCGACGTATTCGCAAACGAAACTCGTCGGTGTGACTGGAGAGATCACGACCGACTCCCCTCCGGCCCCGTTCACGGCCCCATTATATCACATACTCTTTAGCTCGGCGCGCGGGCTAAATTCTTCATGCTAGCGCGCTTTTTAATGGCTGTTAGTCCGTCAGATACCATTCCCATTACGCCGCTTTCTTAACGTTACCGTGAATCTATCCGCGGCCCGATTTACAGCCACGTGCAGCTTTAATTCAAGGCTCGCTGGTATAATTAGAAGTAACGAGAAGGGCGTGATGTGGGTTCATGGGTTATTCATAAGTACATGTCAAAATGAAATGTATACGTGTAGCATTAAAGCGCCTCTATACCTGATTTTGCGGTTTTAAAACGTGTAAAACAGCTAATTTATGAAAACAGTTTGCAGCAGTCCAAAGTTATTACCTTAAGCAGTCTGAGCGTCGTAATTATTCACTGCGAGTGCGTTTGGTAACTTTCAGAAACCGAAGCAAACATAACAGCTACAGGCATGCTAATTGTGCACTTCCTGGCGCATCGGCAACCCCGCTCCAAGTCAGAATGCATGTTTTTCTTGGTATTTTTGCGCTATAAACCAGCTGTAAATGAATTCACTTAAGGTAGATCTATTTAACGTCACTGTTGCCCTGTTTACATGAGAGCTTTGAATCTATTAAAAATAATTTAATTTGGAATAGAAATTTATTCCGACTTAAAAAGACCATGTAAACACTTAATTCCTAATGGTTATTCGGAATTAAACTTATTAGAGATTAAATTCCGATTTAAGTGGGTGATTCATACAGATTTTAAAGCCGATTTTATTTATTCTGTGATCATGTAAACGTAGATTAAATTCCGATTTAAGTGGGTGATTCATACAGATTTTAAAGCCGATTTTATTTATTCTGTGATCATGTGAGCGTTTATTCACATGATTATTATTATTAAAAAAATAATTTGGGTTGTTCAGCGCATGTGATGACGCTCTGCAAAAAGGCACAAACTTTCGTCTTGAACTGAAACTATTTTTCGAATAAGTGTGATGTAAGATAATGAACTACAGATAATGAAAAGAGCGGAAGCAGAAAACGGAAAGCGGAAAGAAAAAGCAAACGAAGACGAACTCTTCCCAAGCTCAAGACGTAAACTTAAGCCAATTTGACCTGTTTTCCATGTAAACCTTAATTCGGAATTATTATTTTCGTTTACACTCGAAGGAGAATAATCTAAATCTGATCTATTCAATTCGGAATATTTTCATTCGGACTTAAAAACATCATGTAAACTTGGTCAGTGTGGAACATTTGAAGCAGAACAATGACATCTCCAGAGAAACAAGAAGGTGACAGAACAGCAAATAAAAAGACTACATGTTGCATCTTTAAAAAATACATGGTGCATATTTAAAAAATACCTATATATCTCAAATTATTATGTGAGATATATATATTTTTTATGTATTTTATCATTTTTTATTTATTTATTGCTATCTTATGGCTTTGCTCTTACTTGATTTTACTGGTTTATTGTTTTAGGACTATTGTTTAATGAGTGTTTATTTTATTATTATATTATTATTGTTGCTTTTCGAATGTATTTGTGCAGCACTTTGGAAACTGTTTATGAAATGTGCTATATAAGCAACCAAATTGTTGCTTTTCGAATGTATTTGTGCAGCACTTTGGAAACTGTTTATGAAATGTGCTATATAAAAGCAACCAAAAGCATGTTCAAAAGAGAATTAAACACAAGAATCCATCATGTATGTTCCTTGATGGTTCTATATTACACAAAGTTGACTTATAATGTCGTTATTTCATCAGAAACATACCTGGAGTTGCGTTTTTGTTTCGCACATTTGAGTAACTCTTTAATTATTAATCTATTTATATCTTCCATAGTCATTTGTTTTAAGAAGTTTATTTTCCATTTGTCGCCACACAAAAGTCCACACGCGTTGGAATTCTTGTGCAGGACTCTTGGATGTTCAAAGACGTTCATATAAAAAGCAGATTTGAGGAAAAAAACGGAAAATAAAACCACAAAAATCCTCATTAAATACGTAACTTATTGAATATTGAACGTTTTTCGATGTGACTATTCACCACGTATCTCCACATCGTGATAATATCGTATCGTGAGGGTGCGATTTCCAGCCCTAACAGGAACCCACCTGCGTCCCTTTCGCGGCAAATGTAGAAATCCACAGAATCCACAGAATTTCAGTGCGTTCAGATGTTTACTCGCCGCCACCAGCTGTGCCGAGGAAAACAGTGAGCGTTGATCAAAGAGTCTGCCTTCCAAAGACTCTCCACACGTCGCCGTCTCACTGTCTCCAGATCCATCCCGACCAATTAGCCCTGGATTAGCATGCGGCGTCGCTAATTATGATGCTAATTGCAGGGGAGTGCGTGGAGGAAGGCCCGGGCTGACTGGAATGCTGACGAGAGGGGATGAATGGGGCTCAGTGCTGAGTGTGGCTGTCTGCGCTCGGAAAGAGACAGTTTTTAAAGTTTGCATGGAAGATCGGTGCATTAAAATGGATGTGGACTTGGGGAGGAGGTGACGATGAATAATTTACATCTTCAGTAGAAAAGATTTTTTGTTTTTGTTGTTGTTTTACCAATGACAGAAAATTGGTTGGCCTGGTTCCAGCTGATTTTGACTTAAGCTTTAGTTGAACACAATGGAACAAATAGAACTGACTCAGCTGGAACTTCTAACCATGGTTAAAATTATGAGCTGCAATAAACGTAAATCATTAGTTTGTATCTATAAAGTGTCAAAGAATCTCAACCCACAGCTCAAAATTCTAGTTCTAATAGAAAAACTCTCCACGACCACCACCAAGAATAACTGTCCATCTTTTATCTCTTGAAGTCGATATAATAATGGCACAACAGGACTATGACTTGAGCGTGTCAAACCAGACACTTGGCCATGATTTCTAAGAATAAAACCAGAGTAACTGCCAGTCGAGCCCTCTGCCAGCGCACAGGGGAATACATGTGTGTAATTGAGTGTAAAACGTAATAGCTTTTTGAAGCACTGATGTGATCAGGACACATCTGGACAAGATTCAGGAGAAGTGCAGCTTATTACATAGTATGAGCTTTTTGACTTTTATTCAGTCTTTGCAAAAGTGTAGCATTAGCTTTTCCCCCTTAGACCAGTCTGCATCTAAAGATAAAATATTTTGCTGATTGCGAGACCAGAGGTGTTTCCAGTGCACTGACTGTACATCCTGCATAGACCTTTTGAAAAAAATAAAATTGTGAAGATCCTTATACCTTCAGACTTCACCTTCCTTCCCTTGACTCTCCCCTTCAGTCCTCCAGGTACTGCCCACTGCAACAGGGCGATTTGAGGGTGGAGGTAAGGATGAAGTTACTTCACTTTAAGATAATCTGAACTACTTTTACCTTAACCAGTCCAAGATAATACACTGTAGTAGTAGTAGTAGTAGTAGTAGTAGTAGTAGTGTTGTTCAGATGCCCTTCCTCCCTCCTGTGTTTGCAGTGTGTGTGTGCAGGGCTCAGTGTGAGGACATGTCGCTCTCAGCAGGAGTCTGTTCACTGCAGCCTCCAGCCCCTGTGTCATGTGACTCTTTATGCTGTGCAGGGACAGGCAGAGTCTGCAGAGGAAAACACACTTTCCTTTATCTTTCAGCCAAGCTACAACACTGCTCCCTATTCAAAAACACACCTGGAATTGTCATTTCTTCATTTCCACTGGGGCCGCAAGATTTATCACAATCAAATCACAATGTCAGTGAACACAATTAGTAAATCGCAAAGGCTGCAACTATCGCGTAACATGGTTAAAGCTCTGAAGAGTTCATTTTGCAGAGTAACTCTGCATTAACATAAAAAAGGCTGAACGCAGCAGCACAGCGCTGCTCCCCAAACTCCTCCTGAAGCTTCAGGTCTTGTCGAGGTTCCACCTCCTGATTTTGTCCATGGCGATGTCATTGCTTTGCCTGGAATGTTCCATAGTATAGCATTAATGATATCTATCGCCATGGAAACAAGCAGGCAACACCACCATGTTGCAAATCAGATCAATTTTCACCATCAAAGCACTTCATTAATTGAATAAAAACAAGATAAGTCAAACATGAGCACTGATTAAGCAAAATAATAATTGCTAATACAAATTTTCCAAGATCGTTTATCGGTTCATTTATCGGTTGAGCTGATATCAGGGTCGGGCCTTTTACTGGATGTATTTACTGGCAAATACTGGAGTAGAATACTGTATCATGTTTGAAGTTTCATTCACAGCCTGTTCAACAGATACTTGGTGAATAAACAACACAAGTGGATTCATTGTGGAGTAAGTGAGCTGCGTCGTGATGGAAATAAAAGGCCTTTTCAGTCCTTATGCTACTATTGGTTTTTGAAAGATCCCAAGAGCATCAATATCATATCAATACCATTTAATTACCAAGAGCTCGAGATACCAAATGTGAAGATTACCAGTTTTATATTAATTGTGTGTTTCTAAATATGAGGAAAGAGCTCCAAACACTGCACTTTTGTAATTATTCTTTTAGTGCTTCTACTTCAACAAAAGGTGCAGTATTTAAGAGCACCTTAATCCTGTCTCATATTACAAATCCATATTCACAAAGCCTGGATTAATCTGTAAACTCTCTGTAATCCTTCTCAAGTGAGTGAAATGTTGTGGTTTCATTTATTGGACGTGGCGTTGCTATTTTAATGAAGCAGACATTGGAAAACTCATATCGTCTGTGAGGTATGAAAGTCATGCAAGAAAATATTTGCTCAGCCTGACGGACAGATTTGGGGGTTTAAGAGTTAGGAGGGAGATATTGTAAAGTTACGTTTATGGCAAGTTTTTATATGATGCAATCTCTGGAGAAAAAGCGGCAAGAGCGGAGAGGAATCGGTAGAAACAAGTTGTACACGAGTATTTTATGATTGGCAAACTTTACGTGTAAATCTTGTAGTTTTGACAGTCCCAGAGAAAGCAGCATTACTGGAACAGGCCTAAAAGGAGCAAAATCGGCTTTTTCTGTGAAGCTCTAGAATTGTGTTGACGATGAATCACGGCTGTTAAAGAGGGAGTATTACGCTAAATCAATTTTTAGCTTTCTACCATGTTATAATGTTGTTCTCTCATCACAAACATGTCTGAAAAAGGTTTTTTAATGGGATCCAGGCAGTCATTTTGTGATCTCTCCCCGGCTGTATCCAAACCGTCTTCATGGTTAGATACTGTACGAAGCTCCGCCCACAAGCCACACCCATCACCCATACTCCCACACGACAATTTGTTTATTCATTTATTGTTTTTATCTATTTTATTCTTTTAGTACTGCCTTTTTAATTGTTTTTTGTATTTTATTGATTTTATTATTATTCTTTTATCTATTGATTCTGTTAGTCCCTTTTGTTTTAACATAATTCTGCTGACTTTTTGGAGTTGGATGGTTTTTTTCGTTGCTATGTGAAGCACTTTGGAAACAGTTTAGTTTGTAAAATGTGCAATACAAATAAAGTTGGATGGGATTGGATATAAAACTACACAACAACTTGACAAACCTGATGTGAGATGCAGTAATTTCATTAGATGCACACTGATTGTGCTTGATGATTGGGGAGGGAGTTAACATGTAGATTAAAGTGGAGATTCAGTGTTAAAAACAAAAGTGAAACTTATGTTATGTTCACACGTTTTCAGCTCGTTTTGTTTTGTTTTTGTAAAAAGTTCTTTTGTCTTGTTCCATGTCACAGTGGGGTCCCTGTCACAGAAATGTTGTAATTTGTAAGGACATTTTTATTTTATATTATTTTTTTAAGCTGTTAACATGACTTGTTAAAGTTGGCTTGATGGCAGCTTGTGTGACGTTGGGAAAGGACGAACAATTGGCCACACAGTAAAGCTCAGGCAGTGGGTAAATAGCAAGTCTTGAATACCAAACTGGATAAATAAGGAGTGGGTTAGTGTTTGCCAAAAGCTCTCCAACGGACTTCACCTGGTTTATATTGGTGCGGGGGGTGGTTGCTCTTTTAAAAATGTATACCATATTTTTGGGGCTATAA
>KN489065.1:7096-19478 GCA_000787155.1 Scartelaos histophorus | reverse complement strand
CATAACACAGATGTTGGGAGTCATCTGTCAGCCCGGGACCCCTCCCTTTCCCCCCTCCTTGGATGGGCTGGGTGGGTAGTTCTGGGGGGGTAGAATTGGACACGGTGCTGTCACTTTTTAACCCCCCCTTACACTCCTTCCCCATTACCCACCCAAAAAAAGTCACAATAGAGGAACATTTGGATATCAGCTGGCTTCACCTTCTAGTGTCCTGCCTTGTGTCAGGGCATTGTAGTTGGCAATCCTGCACT
The DNA here is from genome assembly GCA_000787155.1 of Scartelaos histophorus. NCBI lineage: Eukaryota > Metazoa > Chordata > Actinopteri > Gobiiformes > Gobiidae > Scartelaos > Scartelaos histophorus. The sequence goes on along the minus strand of KN489065.1, from coordinate 19,227 downwards.
TTTGTTGTAATATTTAAACTATTGCTGTGTATTTAGTGGGGTATTTTACTTCAATGGGGTATTAACTGCTAACACATGACTTATTTAGGTCACCATGTTACCTTTTTATTTTTTTGAAAAGCTCTGATTCCTCCCTCCCTTTGCTTCTTGCGCTCAGTCACTCCCCCTTCAGAGCGCTATCACTTGTAGTCTGTTTGCATAATGAAACTGGTCCACATTGCATCAGGTTTGTGAAGTTGTTGTGTGTGTTTTGTATCATGTTTTTGTATATTTAAAGCTAACCATAAATATAAGGTACATGGGAGAGATCGCTAGATTACTCAAACATGCAGTGGTGACAACTAAAACCTCTGCAGGCATGTTTTTAATCAGGTAATGTTGCTTTAACATGGTAGAATTGCAAAATTGACTTTTTGGAGCAAAGTCTTCTTTCAGAATGGTCTTGATATACTTCTGGTTCAGACCTGGTGTAGACCTGGCATAGTCCTGATAATGGTTTCTAAGGAGAGACTAAAGAAAGTCTGTAAGGAGTAAGTAAAAATCCTGTTTCTTCATAGACTTCGCTCTGAAACCTTTATTATATATAGGTCCTGGGTCCTATATTACACACAGTTGACTCTTGTGAGCCATGTTATAATGTTATTACCTCCTGAAAAACAGACCTGGAGTTGTGTTTTGTTTGCCCCACATGTTTAAGTCACCCTGAACAAAGCTCATAATGCTCTGTTCCACCTTGTGATGTCAAGAAGGGGTAATTTTCAAGTTTATAGGTACCTTTTTTACCTTTGTCGAGATTGGCATTGGGCTGAAATTGTCCCAAAGATTTTAGCGAAGGTGCATGGAGTTTAAAAACACAGTGGAGCGTTTCCTGAGTATTTTTTATCAGTCTAAATCAGCAGGGTTTGTGTGTTAAACATGTGTGAATGAAACAAAACATAACTCCAGGTCTGTTTGCGATGAGGAAACTACATTATAACTTGGATCAGAATAACAGTAGATAAATATGGGCCCATTGAATTTACTCTAGAGACATTTCAAAGATAACATTTTGTGACCTTTGTGTGTTGATTTAGTACTCGAGTATTATATTTATTGTGCCCAAATCCTCTGTCTCTCCATGTCAAGGGTCTGTTTTGTTGTTTTTGTGTGGGAGGGCATCAGAGTGACACTAGTGCCATCAGGTCCTCCTCTTCTGCTCTTATTAGAATTGGAAATGATAGCTCCCTCTCGCTCTCTCTTTCTCCAAGACCTCGAATCCTCCCTGGGACCCCCGGTATCCTCCGCCCTCCGTCCCCTCGGTCCCTGGAGGGGGTCTGGGGAGGGGGCATCGCGCGGTGTCCTGCTGCTGTCCCATGAATGAATTTGCTTGTAATGACTGGAAAATGGCACAAAGCAGCCCACTCCACGTATGGGCTGGGCCGGGGCAGACGGGGGCATATGCCACTGTTTGGGGAACGGGCTTCTAAAGTGGGGAAAGACCCTCCTCTCCCAAAATAATGAGCCCCCCGAATCAAAAGCAGGCTTGTTTAAGTTTGGGTAATGATCTGAGGGGATTTTTCAACTGCTGGTTTGGGTGGAGAAATAAAGACTGAAGTGGCAATATATGAGTTCAAATTATCAATAATGCATTTTGAACATACAAGATAAGCCCTTGTTTAAGCCCTTGTACTTTTTTTCTGTATCATTGAGCAAAGTACAGATATAACGTACATGCAAGATGGTCCAAAGACATTTTTTTTTAGATTCTCTAGATTAGAACCTTGCGTTTGGTTCCATATCTGACCAGAATATTTGGGTCCAAATTTTATTCAAATTAATTCATATTTAGAGGTGGCTCAAGACACGTGAAAATTGTCCTATCTATAACATGGCAAACCAAATAAATAAAGCGTATTATTCATTTTATTCTGCAAACACAAAATTAACTTGTATAAAACATACTTTGAATACTTAAAAGTTGCTAGAAAGTCCATAAAAAGTTATTTGAAAGACAAAATTTGTCAATTTCCAGGAAATTTCTTGCAGCTTGAGCATCCTCTAAAATATCTTTTTCTTTAATATTTCTTCCTAAATCATCTTTTTCAGGCTAAAACCTAATGCATGGTTCTAATCAAGGGTATCTGAAATGTATTTTTTAACATACGTTCATGGACGACCCTAATACGCAGTGGTGGAAAGAGTACTTTGAAAATGTCTCAATAATGCAGAAAAAAAAAATATTTTTTTAACATATTCAGATACATGGGCCAATCAGAGTACTGTACTCTGAAGACTTGGAATACTTTTACACCAAGTTACATTTAAGTGATAGCGTGAAGAGTAGGGATTGAACAAGATGTCGTGCCACAAGATCTCACAAGAAAAAATTGCGAACAAAACGTACGTACATGAGAAATTATTTTGTGAGATTTTTTTTTCCACCCTGAATTTACCTTTGGCTCAGACCTGCACTACTTATTTATTACAAATTATGTCAAAATCTCATCCTGTCTCGTTCTTATGGGCCTAATCTCGTAGTTTGCCTCGTCTCATGAAAATTGTCTCGTCTCACTCCTGGTAAGGAGCAATATAGGATTAAACATCTTTATATCTGTTTTATAGTTTGTTGTGCGCTCATTTATCGTCGATCTGAGAAGGAAAAGTCGCATTTACACTCACCACAAGAGCAGTGGTGTGTGTAAATATTTTTCTCGCATATTCTGTGCAGTTTGAAGCCTAAATAATGTAATTAAATAACCAAATTTATTCCTTAGATTTTAGGAAAGTAATTAAATAGTTCTTCAAAATTAGTATTCAGAATATGTATACAGTACAAGTTTTATGTTACTTTCCAACACTGAAAAAGCTACTCTTTTTGTTGCGTCAGAACACTCTGATCTCTGAAAGCTGTTAAAAAGCGCTTATAAACTCATCATAGTGAATAATTAGAATGTTCAGAATGGATAAGGTAAGTGAAGAGTAACTTGGGACCACCACAAACTGTATTAAGGTTTTCAAGACCGGTCAAGTCAGGTACAGCCCTTTTTAGAGCCCTTTAAGTAACATCCACATATTGAATAAGTATTTCTAGAGATGCACTAGTCTAATTATTTCATTAGAGCTTGGGATTGTGTCATCATACTGAATGCATTTGACCCAGAAGCTTATTACATTGTCAGGCTGTTGCTATTGCTCAATATTTGGTTTTGGACCTTTGTGATTCATTTCATTTGGGTTTGAATAATGGCACTACTGTTTGAAAATTTGAATATTTGTCAAAGTCGTTGAACTTTGTGCCAGTTTTTGTTTAATGTGCATGGGCCCAGTACTTGCAGAGATAACAGCCTACAAATCTGCAGTTTGACATTTAAAAGAACTGTAAACCATAAGATTAATATGGCAAGTTTGTGGAGCCAATTACAGGGTTTCAGATGGCATAACATTCTATAGGGCAGTAATATTTAATACAGATGGGGCCAGTTAAAATGAATATTGTTCAAATGCCAATTTCTGTTGTAATACAGTGTATTCTTGGGTCTAGGGATTGATAGAAATTATCAGGTTCAACATCCATGAGTTGACCTTGTATATGTTATGAAAGTACAATGTAATCAACAGGGAAATATAGTTTTTGATCCCTCTTCTGTTAGTATGACATCTAGAGATTAACCTAACCTAACCAACATGGATTTTTTTTATGACCGATGCTGACACCAATTGGTTAGAATCCAGAGCAACTGATGGCCAATAAGCTCTGCCGATATTTTTGGGTTGATTTTCATAATTTTTCTCAAATTACGTCATTTAAATTTACCCACAGCCATTTTATTTATTTTTTACCACAAATCTTTGAGAGCTGTGTAGTTACGTTTTTGTAAAGTCATCTCTTCGTATTAAATTATTCAAATAAAGCTTTGTGTGTTTGCTCTGGGCGGCAAATCAACCAAAACAAAATGACGAGTTGTTTAGATAGGAGCTACGCTAAAAAGTCCAAATATCGGCCTGATAATCATAAGTGTATTTCCACATAAAATATGACCTCCTCAGATTCTACAACGTGAAAACAACCAGTTCAGATACTGCTGCTGAAAATCAGAAAAACAAAAATGGTCTTAGCATTTACAAAAATCCCTTTATTTCAAGGTTTTCAAGACCAGTCAAGTCAGGTACAGCCCTTTTTAGAGCCCTTTAAGTAACATCCACATATTGAATAAGTATTTCTAGAGATGCACTAGTCTAATTATTTCCCTGCTCTTCCAGCAGGGCCATATAACGCCGTTCTCTCATCAGAAGCACTGGGGCGGGCTACAATCTGGCCGCTCTCCTCCTCCGCTCCCCTGCTCCTCCTGCGCTCTGCTCGGGGAGTATGAATGTTGATTACGCCGGCGTTCAGCCCTTTGAAACCACGAACAAGTGTCAGAATAATGGATGTTGAGCAAATGTCAGGCAGTTGTTAATTTCTCTGTTATCGCCGGTTTATCTAGCGTGATCCCGGGCGGCCATTGATATGCTGATTTCTTGGCTCCTGACACCAGCGGCTCGGAGGAGGGCGAGGCCACGCTGGGGAACGGGCTCATTGATTATTTATTGTGCCTGCGCTGTTTGGGTGCATGTGTGTTTTTTAACAAGCTGCTTTAAGCGGAGGATTTGGTGGCTCCTAGTGTGCGCGACACGGCTAATCTCTGTGTGAAATGTGTCCGTCCATAAAGAACTAATTACAGGCTTGAGTGAGCTTCCCCGAGTGGCGATTTGGCTAATATGTAAGGTGGGATTTGAGCTCAAGAGTCGGGCTTTTGTTGACAATGGTGCGTGCTTGAAAGACGTTTTTGATGTTTTTCAGTTTTCCCATTGAGAACAAAGGTGGTATTTATTTGTTTAGATCTCAGTGTTGGTGACTGTTGTGATATCGGGATATGCAAGCCAAATCAAATATAAATACGACGTGTAAATAGATGTGTCGATATATACGTTCGCCAATATATATTAAAACTCTTAACAGAGTCAAACACTGGGGACAGAGACAGAAAAAGCCCCTCACCCTAAACTCTGGAAAAAACTGAACCCTGAGTTGTGCACCATCATGGCCTGTTTATATCCAGGCTCAAAACTCATCTATTCAGACTTGCTTTTAACACTAAGTAATGCGGTAACACTTTGCTTTATCAGCATTGAACCTCCAACATTGGCCGATATGTCGTTTTGGGCGACTAACTGAAGGAAAAACCTTTTAGTTTCATTTGAACACTTTAATGCAGAGAGGGTACTGCTCAAAATATGATTATGCTGCTCTCTGGGTTGTGCTTATGTTTGGTGCCATTTCAAATCATATTTGTGTAGAAATTATTATAATCTGCCCTAGATGTATTGGCCCAAAAAGTTTTTTTATGCAGAATAAGACAGGAGATTTTGTTGTTTTGTAGAGGAAATTTTGGAACTTTTTAAAACTGTAGCCGTTGCCATTCAAGGTTAATAGGAAAAAATGGTGCCCATAATGTCCCTAAAAGGCTCCATTTTATTAATACCTAACTCAGATACGCAGCACTTTGAGAATACTTTACTCACAGCTAAACGAATGTTGTCTAGTATATTGTGTAATACAATTCACTAGATACACACATAGAGGCAGAGCGAGAGACACTGGAGCTTTAGTCAAATTGTGGAAATTTAAGTTAAAACTTAAGGGGAACCAAAAAAATGTGCTGTGGCACTCAGAGCGTTCACCTAAACTAGTGCGGTGATGCTTCCTTCAGCTCCCTCTCCATTAAAATATGCTTGCCTTATCAAGATCAACCTAAGTTTAGATCACAATCTATCGATCTTTCCTCTTTTGGCACAGCCCTAATGTACATGTACATGTCTCTGTGTATTCTAATGTACCCTGTTGCACAACCAAATAAAAAATTTAAATCAAATGAAATAATACTATACAGCTCTGGGAGTCCAATCTTTCTAACAAACATGGTAGAAAGCATTAAAAAGTAAATTTTGCATAGTGCCCCCTCTCTAAAATACTTCCTTTGTTTTACTAAATCCTATTAGTAAAACAAAAATCACAACTCTAAACGCAATGCTTGTCCGAAAATATCGCAATTTGATATTTTTGCCAAATCGTTCAGCAATCTTAGCAGAGAGGAGGTGCTGACTTCATGCCGACTTCCCAAGCTAATGTCGACCTATAAGGAGAGCATGAATAATAGATGCAATCAATGAGATGATTAGGAAGCCCAGGGATGACTACTTCCTCCTGAGATCTGTGATCTTCTCCAGGCAGGTACTGTATAGATTGTGTAGGGCTCTTCAGGAAGCGGCAGATTACATTTGTTGCATGTAGAGGTCACAGATGAACTTTACTGTATCTTCACATAAATTGGTGGACTTTGCTTTAAATCAGACCTTAAAGTATAATTTTACGATCCAGAGATATATCAGAATCAGTGATCAGAACTGAAAAAGCTTTGTTCGGTGCAAGTTTATGGAGCGAAAATGCCATTTGTTTCCTATAAAAAACAAAATAAAACAAAACAGATCCGCATGTGTTTTGCCACTGTTATTGATATGTAAGCTAACTGAATTTTTATTTTGACAAAGCTGTTCTACAAACAGTTTGAGATTTTCAACCAGTACAAAGTCTTATTACAGTAATTTATATCAAACGAGGATATCTGCTGACCCAGTGTTTGAAAGCCGATATCCGATCTAGCAACATTTTTCAGTATTGGCACTGATATCCGATACCAGTGTCTGATCGGTGCATCCCTAGTCTGAATGCACACTTTGCAGTTCTACAGTTTATATATTTATTTATTTATATTCTGATCTGCAGACCATTGGACAGGGCAGGGGGAAGAGTAGAGTGAGAATTTCCGAACAAACCCGGTGACCATAGTGCAGGACGATGCTGCTGTACCTTTACTTACAGAAAATAAGGCAAATGTCTCTAGTTTTATTTCCTCAGTGCCGTTGTACGTTTCACATTCCGCCGTCTGCACATGAACGCTGAATTACCCAGAGACGCCTTGGACCTCTCAGACAGCCCTGGACATGCGGTCAGCGTGACGGTATTTCTCCCCCCTGACCAGTGGACACTCTGGAGTTTGCGCACACATCATTTTGAATAAACGCGGAGACTGTGCAGCCACATTCACGACCGTAATGGCACAAAAGCGTAGGCCTATCATCTAATGGGCCTAAGCTGTTGTGTCATCCTCCCAGTGACACACAGACTGGGCTTTCACAGGGAATCACAATTACAGGGGTGATTACCGGCTCTCTGGCTCCTCTGCTTGCAACCCAGAAGACAGCTGATCTGAAGATTGTGAGAGTGGAAAAAAAAAAAACATAGGAAAGGTTGGTTAATGGTTTGCGCTTTAAGGAGAAAGGAGTGCTCGACTTTAAACTTGGACTTGGACTCAGACAGACTTTATTGATCCAAGGGAATTGACTTGGACACAGTAGCTCACACATCACATTATATTACAATAACAAAGAGTAAAAAAATAAAACTTCTAAATAAGTAACAGTAAAGAGATCCTATATTACGCAATCTTGACTCTTGTGTGCTTTGAGCCATGTTATAATGTTCTTATCTCATCAAAAACTGACCTAGAGTTGTGTTTTGTTTCATTCACACAGTAAATGGTCAGATTTTTATTTATGTATTTATTTTTTTATTTATTTAAAACAAGGACAGTGCACAGAAAACATTTATCTCTGTGAGAAAAGATGCTCTGTGCCAGATTTATCTGCAAGCTCCTTTCCATCTGCAGTCCTTGTGAAAGTACAAAATACATTAAAGAAACCAACTCGAGCTTTCATCATCGACAAGGTCTCCTTTCAAAAGTTCTTCATTAACCATTCACCATTATCTTCAAAAAAATGTATTATCATCAATCTCCTCTAAAATGTACAGTGCCTAACAAATTTATTAGAGCACCTGTCATGAAAACATAAGAAACTTCATAATATATCAAAAACTTATTTCCAATTAACAATTTCATTGTTCTTCATTAAGAAAATAACCAATTGGAAAAACAAAATGGTCCATGTTGACAAATGATAACCATAAATATGGATGTTTAGTATCCTCACCTTTGGTGCAGATAACAGCTGCATTCTTCATTGTTTTTATGGAGTTTTGCAAAGTCTTTTTAGTTACTGAGTCCAAATAGTTTCTCGCTGTCCCTGTAGACTTGCTTTGGATGAGACTTTGGAATCATTTTTGGAAACCATTAAACTTGAAAGTTTATGAATAGCAACAATATTTTATCATTAAAAATCTGGTTTCGATACAAAGATATTGCATATACTGGAGGATTAACTATTATATAAACATAAAAAGATATTTTGGTAAACAGAAATACTGTTCAATTATGGCCGCAGCACCTTATACTGGGTAGTGTCTAATAAATTTGTTAAGCTCTGTACATTTACCAAATTCATCAACATTATTATGCTCTAAAATACAATTCTTCAACAACATGACCATCGAGACAAATGTAAATGTTTTGCGTTTGACAAGTAACATCTACATCCACAATGTAATCAGGGCCTTTTCCAGCTTCAAGCCACTCAAAGAGCTTTAGATTAAATTAGAAATACTTTTATTAGGTTGAAGGAAATCAAGGAACCACTCACCCATTCACACAGATACTTGCCCATGGACACAACACCAGCATTCATCTGTGCACCACCGAAGATGTTTTATGTCGAAAACGGCCAACCTTTGGATCAGTGGGCCTGCCAGCTGAACTAGTCTGTCTACAGTTCTTCCATCCATCCATTTTCTCCCACTTAATCCAGCTGGGTCGTGGAGGCAGCACTGCCCATGTGCACCGGACCCTATGAACCCCTCTGCACAGGAGGGAGGGACTCCCCTACGGTCCCTGATTGTAAACTGTTCATAGGGTGTTGCATGCACCCCCCTATGTTCAGCACCTTCAGGTGATATAGCAATACTACTCACATTTTTTCATTCAATATTTGGACATAAGAGGAAACTCATCCAGACATGGGGAGGAAACATGCAAACTCCACACAGAAAGGCCCGGGTTGCCACTCAGCCACCGTGCCGCCGTACACTTCTGAATCTCAAATGCTCTGTTCCACCTCGTCAGGTCATGAAGTGGTAGTAAACATTTTGTTTCACTGAGATGGACAATTCCAGTTTTTAACTTATCCAAATGATTTTAGTGAAAGTGTATGGAGTTTAAAAACAAAGGGAATTCACTAAATCTGCAGGGTTTGTGCGTTGAACATATGTGAATTAAACAAAACACAACTGCAGGTCTGTTTGTGATGAGGAAACTACATTAGAACACAGATCACAACATTTTTTGACTTTCTGATTTAGAATTAGTTTTGGAGGGATAATTCTACTTTAGGATTGCTGTCAGTGGAATAAATTAGTTTCAGTATCATCATTTATCGTAAATTCTTTCTTCAGCAATATATAGCACTTCAAATCTATTTATTCATCAAATTTGTTAGCATGGCAGGTTGAGCATACACGGCTTCTAATCCAAGTTTCACAAATTTGTTAGCATGGCAGGTTGAGCATACACAGCTTCTAATCCAAGTTTCACAAAATATACTGCCTTAAGTGTGCCATCATTACCGCGATCGCACATCATTAAATACTCCAGATGATTCTTCACCGATGGAAAAAATTACCGCAAACTCAAACTCATTTCTTCCGTAGCGCGCCGACTGAGTAAGTATTTGTCTGAATCTGCGTGACATTTGTTTGTTTCTTATCACTTGTCAAAATACATCACGGCTCTGCATTAAACCCAGTCATCTTTTCCCCATTTGTTTTGCCGCTGCCGACGCTAGGCTGAGCTGCGCGAAACAGATGTTAGCATTTAGTGTATCAGCATGCGTAATTAGCCAGATTTGCATATCCGGCAAGTCTAATTGTTTTGTTTTTAACGCTTAAAATTATCGATCGGCGCGAGTTGCTGCTCTATCAGAATACTTCCGCGAATAAATGCCCTTCGTATCAATTCAAAATGACGTGAAATTGTTTGCTAGCATTTCAGTTGTCGTGTACAATTGCTAAACGGAATGACGACCACAATTAAGAAATATGCCCGTTTCTATATTATTCATGCCGTCGTTCTTTTGAAAATTAGCATTAGCATTAGTTTCAAATCTGCGCTAGCGTCAATTAGCCAGCCGCATGCCCCGAAGAGACGCACGCCATGGTACAGTGCGGCGCATGCGGATCCACCAAATGCTAACGGCGGCGCAGCATATGATACCAGGACCATTAGCCAGGTGGCATTCATTAGCCAAATTACTGCCATTGCTCATAATTAATTATTTGTAAATAGGAAGATTCTGAATCTAATTGATAGCTTGATTTCCCCCATCTCCCGTTAATTAGGCTGATGGGAATATTTTGCTCCACTGTTTTTTTCCTTTGAGATGATGCACATAGACGCTTGGACAAGGTGAGAGGGTGTTTTGAGTTTGAGGTTAGCTGTTACATTTTAATATGTCTAGCATAAAAAATACAATTACGTTAAATACTTTTCAGTTATATGTTTAGTATGGGGTGACCAGATTTTCAAAATAAAAAATCTGGGACATCCCCGGTTTTTTGGTAGTTGGTAATAATACAATTATGAAATTAGTGCGCAATTAAGGAAAACTGTTCTGCACTCGGCCCATTCATGACATGCAAATTAGTAGAGTCATATTTTCTTTGTGTTTTGGTAGTTTTAAAGCAGCTTTTCTGTATTTTACCTAAACAAATGTCAATATACGCCTCTCTTTATTGTTGTCAGATATAAAATTGGTCAAAAATAGGGACGGTGGCACAGTGGCTGAGTGGCAACACCCCTTTCTGTGTGGAGTTTGCATGTTTCCTCCCCGTGTCTGGATGGGTTTCCTCCGGGTACTCCGGTTTCCCCCATCAACCAAAAACATGCAACACCCTATGAACAGTTTACAATAAGGGACCGTAGGGGACTTCCTCCCTCCTGTGGGCTCACCACCTGCAGAGGGGTTCATAGGGTCTGGGTCTGGTGCACAGTGCAATGGGCAGAGCTGCCCCTGCGACCCAGCCGGATTAAGCGGGAGAAAATGGATGGATGGATGGATGGATGGACAAAAATAGGGACACCTGGGACATTTCTTGCATAAAACTGGGACAAATCACTGGTTTTACATAAATCCACTGGGACAGGGAACACGGTCCCTGGTCTGGTCACTCTAGTTTAGTGTTTAGTAGTTGTAAATGTTGGTACCTCTATTAATAATAGATCCAAATGATATGTGTATTAGGGTTGTCTAATTGATATTGAAAATTATACAGAGTAACTGTTCTCTGTTGGTGCTAGTTAGGGTTGTCAGCAATATCAAAACTCAGATGCTAGTCAATACTAAAACTAGTATTGAAACTAGATACTTATTTGAACTAGTATCAATACCAATAAAGTCACATAGGCATTAGGGATGGGGCAACCAAAATTCCCACAAGACAAGATACGAGATTGGGTCCACGAGAACAAGACCAGATGAGATTTTAACTTTTCACAGTTTGGTTTCCTTTTTTGGCCTTACAGGTTTGCTATTTATTTCACTAAAATGTTTTATTTCCATTCCTGCACTGGTTTTTGGAACTGTAAGAGACGTGACCATTTTTGTCCAAGATCATTTTTTTCTTCCGTGCACGATTTTGTGGTGGTTTTGTCTCGAGATCTTGTGGCACAGAAACAAATCTTCATAAATGTCTTTAGAATGATCTTCAGCTGTGTCAGAACAAGTATAAGAGCACATGGATCAGTATAAGCCCATGGACACTATGGAGCCTACCTGGACCGCTGAGGGATTAACACAGATATAAAACCCCATGGGAATATAAGTAAGCACTATGAAAAGAAAGCATGTTTTTATTATCATTGTGGTATCTAAATTTATTCCATAGGATTGAAATCAAGTTTTAAATTTCAGTATCATAACAACTCAAGAGAGCATAGTATTATACAAGAAACAGCTACATTTTTTTGTTAAACTGTGGTATCAGAATCAGTATTGAGTATCGAGTCTCTTCCTTAGTATTGAAATTTTGTTAGAAATTTTTGTATCGTGTAAAAATATTGATTGTTTTTTTTTTTTTTTCCCCTTCAATGCCAATACATATATCCATC
>KN489063.1:40638-54711 GCA_000787155.1 Scartelaos histophorus | reverse complement strand
ATATTGAACGATAAGTCCATATAGTAATTGTAATTAATCCATATCGTTGTCATGATACTTTTGAAGTAGATATTTTTCTTTTTCAATATGCATACTATTTCAGGAGTTGGCTCACTTTGTTTTGTTAATCAAAATAATAATAACAAAAAAAAAGTACAAAGTACAAGTACTAATGTTGTATAATCTCTTCAGAGCTCAGAAGACTAAAGTTTGTTAACACACATTAATATTAACTGTTTGCAATACAAATTGTGGGCAACTACTTAACCCAAAGCATCACGTTTTAGTCCAAAAGTACGTGTGTGTTACCGGTGTCCTTATTGGGGTATTAAATTCTCAAAATGCAACACGATTGTAAAATAATTTTGCATAAATAAATGTCCTATTTGATGGGGGCATGAAATCTACCCTGCTGTGATGAACGAGTTCTATCTGCTTTGAAATTTAAGTGAAAAAAAATCAAAAAACGAAACTTTGTACACGCATGAAGAGTCCTTGAATTATGCAGTTTATTAATAAGTGCCTTGTTTTGCAGTACTGTCAGATCTGTAAGAAGGGCGATAATGAGGACCTCTTGCTGCTGTGCGACGGCTGTGACAAGGGCTGCCACACCTACTGCCACAAACCCAAAATCACCACTATCCCAGAAGGGGACTGGTACTGCCCTGCATGCATATCCAAGGTACATTTTAATCACCTTACCCTTTTCTTTTATATGTGTTTAGCAATAAAACACCTGAAACTGAACAAACTAAAGCTTTTTATTTATTTATTTATTTTGGTGCCATGCTGTGGAACTTTCCAGGCAAAGCAATCCAATTATGTAACATTTTAAAAGTAAATGTTATATATTTCAATGGGGAAAAAGTCCTCAAAATATTGCATATAACGGGAAACTGCAACACATAACTTAAAATATAACCTAGAAGTTACACAGTGCGTCTTTAACTACTTTTTAAGCCATTCCAGGTCACGCAAAATGTATTGTTTTGTTGTTTAAACTGAACCGTATTAATATATTTCATCTTTTTCAGGCAAGCAGTCCCACACCTAAAAACAAAAAGCCTCAAAGCAAACCTGTAGCATCCACTGGCGGTAACAAAAAGGCAGAAGCAAAGAAGAACGGCAAACAGACTGGGAATGGCGAAGTGTCCGAGGACGACACGACCAGCGCCAACAGCACCCCCAAAAAGGGAGCGAAAGACAACAACAGGAAGAGGAAGGCGGAGACGGAGAGCCTCCCAGTCCCGCCGGCGGCCAATCAGGAGAGCCCCGCCAGTGTCAAACGGGCCAAGACTGCCAGGGACAACAACCGGGACCTGGGGCTGTGCAGGTAACTAGAGTCTCCTAGAGTAACGGGGAAAATGGGGGGGCTTATTGAGAAAACTCAATACAGTATTTAATCTAGTTGCCTAAATTTCTGTTGGTACTGTAAATGTCTCACCAGTTTTCAATTAAAAAAATACAACAAATACATATATGGCATTAAAACAAGACTGTTTTCTTTGATGGTTGCATTGGAGGCTTGTGTTGGTTAGAAATTAATAAGAAAAAAGATTAAAAAAAAGAAAATATATACAGGAGGAGTGGTTGCTTTCTATGTAAAATATTTCTGTGAGTCTAAATTAAGGTAGATTTATTTTAAAGAATTGTTCTGCAAATATCTGTATGTTTCAGCTTAATTGTTTTGTTATCTACTGTAAAATAATAGCCACAGTTTGTTATCAGACAAAAACCTTACACTAATAAGCCATGACTAACTGTTCATGCAACCTGTAGCCCCATAATTATTCTATCATCGTGGGCTTTTGAGGTATACATAAGTAGATACAAGTGGTAAAATAGTCCATGTTTTTCACTCCATCAGGGTGCTTCTTGCAGAGTTGGAGAGGCATCAGGACGCGTGGCCGTTTCTCACTCCCGTCAACCTAAAGTCAGTGCCCGGCTACAAGAAGGTCATCAAGAAACCCATGGACTTCTCAACAATAAGAGAAAAGCTTGTCAGCAGCCAGTAAGTCACTACTTTAATTATCTACTCATTTACTCCTACTTAGATTGTACTTTTTACTAGTGTCAAAATTTTGTCAAACATTAAAGGTGCATTGTGTAACTTTTTCAGGAAAGGGCCTGTCAAATACTTTTCTCTGTGTTATGTTACTTTTCTTTGTCTGGAATGTTTCACAGTAACATGTAACATGCCTGTTTTTCTAGGTATTTTTGAGCTATAAATCCGCCTGTAATTTAATAAATGTAAGGTAGAGCCATACTGTGGAACATTCCAGGCAAAATACCTCAAACCAAAAGTTACACAGTGCACCTTGAACATTAATTTTATAACGCTAATCACTGTATGTGTTTTTTATTTTGTCATTACAGATATCAAAACCTGGAGACTTTTATCATTGACGTCAACCTGGTGTTTGATAACTGCGAAAAATTCAATGAAGACAATTCAGACATTGGTCGAGCTGGTCATAACATGAGGAAGTTTTTCGAGAAGCGTTGGACTGAGCTTCTCAAACAAACAAACTAAGACTTTATTATGATAAATCCGGTTTTACGTTTCAAAATGGAGCACCAGGTTGTATTTTATTTCATTTGTGGAGCATGTGGCTTTGCAGGTCGGAACGAGTCCATTCCTTTATAATAAGGAGCTGACGAGTGCTGAGAGAGAGAGAGAAAAAGAGAAAGAGAGAGATGTCACCTTGAAATAAAAGTTGTTACTGGAGGTGCGCTGGATTTATTACACAGGGATGAAAGCCCCAAAGAGTCCCAGAGAATCGGGGTATCCTAGTGCAATACCATTCCCTGTCTCCGAACACTGCACTGAACCAACCCTCACTCATTTCCACTACCTGTAAATAGTCTTTTGTTATTTAATCGTATTATAGTGAATGTATTTAATTTTGTAATTATTTATGAATCAAGGTCCACTTCATTTTCTATGAAAAGGAAGAATCGTCTGAACTGAATTGAAAAGGAATGTGTCTGTGTTTTATTATTTTTTATTTTAGTTTTTTTTTTTTCTTCCCAAAAAAAGAAAACAAAACAAGCCAAGAAAAAAAGCTGTTTACACTGTCAGTGCTTTGGGGCGTCCGAGAACTGTACTCATTTGCTCACAAACTGTAAAACTGCATTTATTTACAGGAACTGCAGAGGAACTGATAGGCAATGGTGATTCATGTGTATATACTGTTTATTAATGTCAATATTATGTCTTGTTTGGAACAATGTGTACAAATTGTTTAAGAATATTAAGATATTGTTTATGCCTTAGAATGATTGTAGCATTCTATTTTAGTGACCGTGATGGAAGCATTATCATAAATATTGTTTGTACAGTATATACATATCCTCTGCAAACACTGTGGTATCCTTAATCTTGGTAGTGCCTACCCTTCCAACAGGGGCATGTAGGGGATGTTTTTGTTTTAGTTTTCATTCTTACAACAATTTTATTTTTGATATAATTTCAATCCAACAAGGCCTCCAAAGTTGGACAGTGACACAGAAATCATTCCTCACCATAGCAGAAAAAAGGAACAAGCTTTAGGTTTGGCTTCCACACTGCATCTCCTCGTCGTCTGCCACAATACTGAGGACCTAAGGCCATTTGTAACCACTGTGTTGAACCTTGCTGTGTGTCGTGGCCTGATGGAGGCAGCTAGATTTTTTTGTACCCAAGTCAAAAGTACTTGAAGTTACTTTATTTAAGATATTGTGGAATAAAAGTATCATTCTTTTGTAGGAGCTTTATTTTTCACTAGTGTGTGGCACGGACCTATTAAAAGGATGTTTTTCAACGTAAATCTCTGAGTCTTGTTTTCGTAAAAGCATTTCACACACAATACATAGGACATTTCTCATTTCTAATAAATGTTATTTAGTGGAGTATTTTCTACACATCCATTGACAATTACTTATAATCTAATTAGTTAAATCAGAACCACTTGGTCTGGGGTATGTTTCAACTAAATTAATCAATGGCTTTAGTTTATACTATATAGTGATGCACACAAATGGGGACAAGATCCAGTTTTCATAATGATGACAATGATCAGGAAAGTTCATTCAGTGCATTATTATTTGTTTTGTTATTTGTTATTATACATTATTATTAACACATTATTAGATCACCTGTCATGAAAACAAGAAAACAAACTTGTTTCAAATTAACACTTTCACTGTTATTTATTAAGAAAATGAGCAAATTGGAATAACACAATAGTCCTTGTTGTCAAATAACCAAAAATGTCAGTATTTTGTGTGACCACCTTTGGCACAGATAACAGTTGCATTCTTTCTGGCATAGTTTTGAGTCTCCTTTGTTACTGAGCTCCAAATTGTTTCTAGCTGTTCCCAGAGACATCATTTGGATGAGACTTTTGTGTCATTTTTGGAAAACTTTAAACTTGACAATTTATGGATAACAACAATAGTTATATTTTAGCATTACAGATATAGTTTTGATAAAAAGATTTTGTATATATACGAGCGGATTAAGAAACATAAAAAGATATTTTGGAAAACAGAAATACTGTTAAATATAATATGGCAGCAGTGCCAAACACCTTACACTCGGTTGTGGTCTAATGAATGTGTTAAGCACTGTATATGTTAACATTCGTCTTCTAATAGCAGCTAGAGTCCTTAAATATGCATATCCGTATATTTCCATTGACCCATAGAGAATGTACTGATGTAATATGAAACCAGCAATCACAGAACAATGCATGATAAGATAACTTAATGCAAAATATTCCACTGCACATTTGAATTACACAACAAAAATATGTAACGCTAAAACATGCGGGGACATGCTATACACGAGCGCATTTAAATAATAAAAATACTGCTGTATGACCCAAATTAGCAGAATGTTATGGTCTTTGGTTACAGCTGTACCGGTGCTTCCTCTTGTCTCCATGGAAACCAGCGGGACGCAAACATTACGTAATGCGTCATACGTCCGGTCAGCTGCTGAATCAGGAAGTAAATAACAAGATCTGAACGGACAAGATAACGGAGAAAGGTACAGTTTTAATCCCGTCTTTATTTATTTCAGAGGTTTGGTCACGTATAAATCTGGATCTGTTTAATTTTACACCCTGTTTATCTGTTGCATTACCGGTTATGTTTATCAGTTTAGACAAAACAGAAAGTTCAGTTTATTACAACAGGATAACCAGTTGTTATGCCTTATTTTTCCAACAAGCTTGTAAACAATCGACATTAACTAGTGTTTCCGAGAAGAAACACTAGTAGTTTATTGCCTATTTGACAGTTTATTGTTGAAAAGTCAAGAATTGAACTGTCATCGTTAATATACTGTAACCAGCGTAGTTATCGCTGTAGTATTTGTTATGCAGCTTGTTTCATACTCTATGGATGCATTGTACAAGTGAACCATGAAACACGATAAAACGCGGTGAAGTAGGCTTCCTGCATGGTTATACAGATTTTGAAAATGAATGGCATTAAAAAAAGACATCTGTTATACCCAAAATGTGTATTAAATAAAGTCAAGTAATGACCACCTGTTCTGTGCCACTACAATGATTACTTTGGAAACACGAATAACAAATGAAGTTATTGTACAGATACATACTTATCTGTTTAATAGAAAACTGAGTAGCTTATGTCTTGTTATATTTCACAGTCTGATCCTCTCTGATTTCTCTGTGTTCTAGGTCTACTTTCACAAATGGTGTCTCTGATTTGCACCTTGCAACACCATAGAGATGATGTCAACTGGTGTGCGTTTTCAGCCACTCTGTTAGCAACCTGCTCTGGGGACAAAACCTTAAGAATCTACAACACCAAGGACTTCTCTGAGCTGCCCTTCTCCCCACTCACAGGTACGGTCAACACAATATCAAATATTAAGAAGAATCTGGGGATGAAAAACGCAATAAGAATAAAGACAAATAAAAATTTGATGCAATCTTAACAAAACTTTATGTAAGAAGAGCAAAAGTACAAAGTTTACAACACTATTACAAAAAGTGGCAATGAATGTTTGGTTGCAGTGCAGCATAGGGACAGAATACTATAAATAGCAGGTCAAGTGACTTAAGGGAATTGTATCAGTGAATTACATATTATTTGTTATGATATAATAATTAGAATGATCAGTTAACTAAATAGTCTTGACATGCTTACAGGACATGGCTATGGCGTGCACTGCTGCTGCTTTAGCCCCTGTGGTCAGTTTCTTGCTTCGTGTTCGACCGATGCCACCGTGGTGATTTGGTCCATGGTTTCTGGGGAGATCGAGGCGGTTTTGGAGCATCCTGGACGCAGCCCAGTGCGAGTTTGTGCCCTGTCCCCAGACTCCACTCACCTGGTCTCTGGAGCGTCAGATGGGTCCTTGGCTCTGTGGGACTTTCCATCCAGACAACGTCGCAGGTAGAGTAACAGGAAATACGTATGTTTGTGTTCATTTAAGGCAGTGGTTCCCAAAATTTTTTTCACCCAACTGCTCCTATTTTACCTGTGGATATGTTGGCCCTAGCAGCCTGCTAGGGTTGACTTGACAAGTTATTAGTAAAAGTATGATTATTTTCTTTCAAATAAATATGTTGTAATAGCAATTATTATAAAATACTTGATAGTTGCAATTAACATGTGGTCTCTTCATTAAAATTCACACAATTTAAAACAGGTAGCTCACCCCTCCATCAGTAAAGTGACATAGAACTTTAACTTTACAACAACCCATACAAGCAAAAAAAACCCCAAAACTTTTTATACCTTTTTGCTCCAGAATTAATTATTTAACATTCTAAGAAAGAAATAAACTGATTAATCTCTATAAAATAAAACTAATACATTTATTTATACATTTTCCTAATTCTTAGGACCGGAGCAGTGCCGGACACGACAATGGTAGCCTGTTCGTTCAGCCCCTGCAGTCAGCTCTTTGTGACGGGGTCGACCTACGGAGATCTGCGCCTTTGGGACCTGAACATGAACCAACTCCACGCCGAGAAAAATGCACACGACCTGGGAGTGAGCTGCTGCACCTTCTCCCCAGACATCCACAGTGGTGAGAGAGAGAATCAAGGCTCAGTACATTTTTCACAATAATTATAATAATTATTTGTAGAAATTGACTGAAAACAAAACAAAACACAGACCGTGCTCTATTTAAACACTATGATCTTTTGAAATAAAGCTATAATGATACAGTAAAGGCTTGTCAGGATTTTTGTTAAAAAAAACCAACAACATTATTTAAAAAATGTATTTATTTTTTGGTGTTTTATTGACATCAATGTTACATTATTGTTTTTACCCTGTAGGGGATCAGGTGGTGCAGTTTCGCCTTGCGTCTTGTGGTCAGGATAGTCTTCTGAAGATCTGGGCCATCAACAAACTCAGCGGTGGAGGTAAAAACTTGGACTTCATTCAACTCTTTTTGTATTTATCTTTTAAGGAAGTGGGTGTGGCTGACTGGGCTTGGTACAGGTTATAATATAATAATGATAATATAATTGAGACTAAACAAAAGAGTATTTCTTTCCCAAGGCAATGTTTAGACTCCAATTAATGCTATATTATTATGTATAAAGTTTTGGATTAGCTATCTATGTATGTATTCTCATGCTCAAATTTGTTCTTTAATTAATAATTCTAAATCACTATATTTTCTCAGCCCTTTTCAATATTATTAACAAATAAGCAAACAATAAACACCCAAATCTTTATAGCACATTTCCAAATACTAAACTCCATTTACAATATGCTGTGATGCACATTACACTTGATAGAATTAACAGACTTCTTGGGGAAATGTGTACTAGTTTATTTATTTCAAGATAGTAATTACATAAGTAAAATAGTAATTCCGGTAATTTTGTTTCTTAATACATTTTCTCTGCTTGTTTGTAGCCTTCAAAATGCAGTTACTTCATTGTCTCACTGGTCAGTCGGCCCCGGTGCTCTCTTGTGCATACTCTCCTGATGGACAGCTGCTTGTGTCTGGGTGAGATAGAATTAAATTCAATTAGCAACATGCAAATCACACAGCACAGTATCTGAACTGAAAAAAAGTTTTTCAAATGAACCACCAGAGGGAGACAGAGATTGTTTAATTTAAATTGTGAGAAATTACTGATACATTCTCAATCATTTTTCTTTGCAGGTCTGTGGACAAAACGGTGACAGTCTATGATGCTGTAAGTATTTCAATAAAATGTTTAAATTCTTACATATACTTTGTGATCCATGTAGCTCTATGACATCTTGTTTTCACAGACAAATGCCACTTTACTTTACACCTTGAATCAACATGACAGGTAAAAACGTGACCCTTTTTGTAACTTTTTTATGTTTCTATCTTTGAATTTATTTACAAACCATAAAGATTTCACCGATTTGACCAAAATACAGCTTGTTCACTCCCCACTGTGAGTTAAATTTGTGTCTTGAAAACGCACAATTATTTAATTATTGTTTTAATCACCCACCTCTGTCGATAAGTGCCCCAGTTAATTTCCTGTCTGCCAACAGCAAGATATGGATGTGGAAATGCGTTTTGAGGTCTTCGGTTCACGATTTTGCCGCGTAATTTTCAGTTTTGTCCTGAGTTGCCCCACATTGAAGCGCCTGCAAAGCTATTTCACATCTAAACATAGTCATTTGCCTCCAATGTTAAGCTACTATTTTGAAAAACAAACATAAATAATATAAATGTTTGTAGAATAATCTTTTAGTGAGTTGCATAATGGTAAAACATGTAAAGTGTCATTGCTCTGCTTCGAATGTTCCACAATATGACATTAAGCCTTACATTTATTCACTTAGGTGGTTTTACTGCTCAAAAATACCTTGAAAAACTGTGAGCGGGGCTGATTCTCCACAGATCTGACCAGTAACTTGACTTGCTTTGCTCTCTATGATAATAAAAAGGTTTAAAGCCACATTGTGAAACAGACAAAGCGAGATGGAGAAAAGCAGATGGCAAAGTGACACACTGCACCTGAAAAACAAATTAATTTAGATAGTCAGGGATACCATCTTAAAACTATTTTGGGATAGGAATACCAAGCAGATCCCTATCAGTTCAATTATATTTCCCATGCAATGAGAGATGTTGGCATATGTCAGTGCTAAATTTAGACAATACCTTAGAATCATTTAAAATTATTCAGGTTTTCAAGCCAATCACAAGTACATCTTTTTCTAGACTTAATTTCCACTATTCACAAGTTGTATGCGACAACAAGTATCAGTTATTGCAAAGGAAGAAACTCAAAGAGACTGTTCCATCAATAGATTGTGATGCGGCGTGGGCACAAAGCATGTATTTACCATTTTTATAAGAGGTAGGACTGCCGCCGCCATAGCCTCTTCCCCTACATATTCAGAGATATCTAGCCCAGCTCAATGATCACTCTTACAGACTATTTATACCTCCTTCAAGCCACCTGTGTCTGCCACAAAGCTTGCAATCTCAACTCTTTCAGCTGAGCCATTTCAAAGTCAATTTGGAGAAACTGAAGCTGGAGGAAACTTGTGGGGAAAAGTCAAGGAAAAAGTAAACAACGCTACAAAAAGCCTCCAGGAAATTATTTGACTTTAAAAGCAGATTATTCAACAGTGAAAGCAGGAGGGAGAGAGGGGAGAGAGAGGGTTTAGAGACTACAGTTTTGTGGCTCAACATTTCTGAGCACTCGGCTTAGGATTTGTCCCCATTAATGTTGCCTTTGACTTTTTTGAATCTACTGGAAATGTTCCGCTTATCCCTGGTTTGATCTGAGCCCAGGCTTTCACCACTTAAGCTGCTCCGTGAGGTGAACAAACTGCCCCAAGTATTCGGCAATGCTAACATTTTAACTCTATTAGACACACATTGTGACAATTTTAAACTAATAATTTTGCAGTTTATATCTTCCAACTTCATAGTTTTGTTTAAAAATAATTACTCCAATGATCAGCTGCAACTTGAACAATACAATAAAGTATACAATAGGTACTGCATAATCTACATTGAACTTTACTGAGGCTTTGAGGTATTGGGTTGTAAGAGTACACACAAGTGAGGTATTATTGGATGTAATCTAATATATACATATATTTTTGAAGTTTGCAAACGTGTATTCATGTAATCATTGTTTGTGCAGATATGTGACTGCATGTTCCTTCTCACCAACGTCTCCCATCATCGCCACTGGATCTATGGATAAAACTGTAAACATCTGGAGGGTGGAGGATGGATGCAGTGTTCAAGGTCAGAGCTGAGAACACCATCACTACTACTACTACTACTACTACTGCTTCTACAGCTACTACTACTATTAATACTGCCATTGTTACTGCTATTCGTCCCTAGTAGTAATTACAACTACTATTAGTTCTGTGGCTGTAACACAGCTGCTACTACGATAAATCCTGTTACAGCTACTTCTGCTACTACTACTATTACTACTAATCCTGCTACTTCTTCTCACCATAAACCATGAACCATGAGCACTCGCACTGATCACAGACTTCTGTTGTTTAAATTCATTTTTTATTTTGTGTCACCATGCTATCATTCCACCATTGAGATTAATAAGAAAACATAATAAGAATACATGTCTAGCACAATCTCACTGCGAAGTATCAGCGCTATACAACAACATAACTTTTGTCTGATTAGTGCATATGTCAGATCGCTTCTATATAATAATATCTCTGTTTAATATAATTTCTCTTCTCTTTTTGTTTTCATTCCTTTTTATTTATTTTGGGACCACGCAGAGGGGAAGTCATTAAATGGTACGTTTCAGTTGCTTTTTTTCTCTAAATGTCACTAAGCAAAGACACAGCATCCAGCAGTCCGCACTAATCAGGGCCGAGTCCGGAGTCCACAGTGAGACCAGATGAAGCCATGAACTGAGATACCAGGAAATACACTGAAATTCAAACTAATCTCCCTAATGACACGATGTAATGCTTGAAGTCAAAGAGAGCATGAGTGGAATTTTGATATTCCTGGATTTCAGATTCCTGTTAAAGTGAATTGTTAATTGTCATAGCAACAATGCTAATTTGTCATCATCCTAAAACCCACGGATAATTGGATGAACCATATTAGCAAAAAACAGTATCTCAGTTTCTTTATCTATCCCATAACTATAACCATCTGTGATATTTCAATAAAAAAAAAAAATGAAAAAAAATGGAGGTTTAAATTTTGAATTAAAATTTCAATAAATTATAAGATAAACAACAAAATGCAGAAATTATGGCCATTGCAAAAAACAACAAAACATTATAGACCACATATTCAGTATTGTAATTTTGCATGTCAAAACAACTATGTTAATACATATTTTTCCCCATGCACCTCTACTTAAAAACATTAGCCATTGTTCAGGGGTTTAAATTTGGGATTTTCTGCACATTTTTAACATAACCTTGGGAAAGACACTGCATAACTGTAAATTACTGTGTCACTTATTGTGAAATCATGAACAGAAACTTTGGCTCAGTGAACCCATCACCAATCTGGGTAAATGACATTTGCTATTAGACACATTAATCTTTATCACTCTTACTGTCTCTTTTTGGCATTTCCTCTTTGAAGCAACCACATTTCAATCAACCTACTTGGGTTTATACCAGATGCCCTCCCTGACCCGGCTGTATGAGCCTGTGCTTGGGGCTGAATATAATACATGCTCTAGTACCCCACAGTATTTAGACCACTAAGTAAAATGCATTGATGACCTTAAAACATAATGTTTTGTAAGGTGAATATTTAAATCATATTGTTTTATATATTTTTTAAAGTTTTATATGCATCTTTTATTTCAGCTGAGACGGCTGTTACATCAAAACAAGGTATGTTCTGTGACTCTATTGAAGCTCTATTTTTTCACTGTCTGTGCTGTACTGGATTGCTTTGAATGTGTTCTGTTAAAAAAGACAATTAATTATTGTTTAGCATAGTCAATTGAAACTTCCTGACCTTTACTGGTTCAATGAAAGAAGCAGCACCAGCTCCTGATCAATACTCACTCAGCAGGTCTCCACTCAGCACCTCTCAGCCCCTCACTTCAACATGAGCTCCTCCTGCTTTTTCTGTATCTCTGCATTTATTGACACGTCTGACTCCTTTGTTAATTTCTTTTCCAAATAAATCAATGTGTAAAATAAGTGTAGTGTTGGGTTTCCGGTGCTGGACATTGCAATGGCCTAGCATACCATTCATTTTATTATTTTCTTTTACTGTATTTATTTGTGATACTCAGTACATTCACTTCCAATTACTACTTTGTACTTTTTGAAGTAACAGTACTCTGACTTGTTTTTTTTTTTTTGTCTACTCTATCCACTTCTTTAAAGTCTGGCCTTTATTCAAGCTCCCTCTGTCAGACAGCAGTAACATAGATAGCACCTAGTGGTGTTATATGAGAATGCAAGAGCAGAGCCAATTTAATCAGAAATGGTAATTTTAGGTAAGTAATTAATCTGTTTTTAATTAGTTTTAAGTTTAATAACCAAGTACATAGTGACAGCAAGCTCTCGTGTGTAGATGAACTGAGCTGTAGGTCAAAATAATTTTTAGGTATATGTGTGTTTACTGCATCTTCAGTTGACACTCTGGGGGTGTTCTACATGCTTCTCTGTGACGAAACATTCAGGATTTGTCGTGAACACACAATGACACACTTAAGCGAATGCAGTCACAAAAGTTTTAAGATCTGAAAACTCTAAAACAAATATAAAATAGATTTGAACAACACTTTTAGAAGCCTGTGATTAATACAAATGTTCATTGTCCCATTTAGGTGTTTGATTTTAAAAGGTGAGAGTGACTAAGTGAAAAGTCGCTGTGACTCTAATGTTAACTGAGAGGGATTTGTTAAACAGTAAAAATCATCTCACCTGTTGTAGTTCCAGCTAAGCCAATTCTTTGTGGTCAGATTGTGTAAAACAAAACTCAGATTAAAGTGTAACTTGAATAACAGAGCAGGGAATGTCATGACAACAGCTGCAAAGTATCAATACACTGTTTATGATGCAGTTCACACAGGGCCACGATAACTATTTCAAATGCACATGTCACATCCTCTCTTCTTTAGCTAGTTTCTCTTCTCTTTCCATCACTTGCATCACCACTGAAGGACAACGCACCATGTTCAGTCTGTTTTTTATTTGTTTTTATTGTTATGTTTTAGGGAGGGTGTCTTCGGGCCCGTCCAAGCTGCTGGTCAGTGATTGGTCAGAGGAGGATGTGTCTCTGTGGTTGGGGGAGGAAGGTCTGGAGGGATTGGTGGAAACTTTTAAGTCCAATAACATCGACGGCACAGAACTGCTCAGCCTCACCAAGGAAACCCTGTCGTCAGAGCTGCACATAGGTGAAAGCGCACACACCATCACACACACACGCACACACTATCACACACACACTATCACACACACTATCACACACACACATGCACGCACACACTATCACATGCACACATACACAAACACACGCGCACGCACACACCATCACACACACACACTATCACACACACACACCATCACACACACACTATCACACACACTATCACACACACACATGCACGCACACACTATCACATGCACACATACACAAACACACGCGCACGCACACACCATCACACACACACACTATCACACACACACACCATCACACACACACTATCACACACACTATCACACACACACATGCACGCACACACTATCACATGCACACATACACAAACACACGCGCACGCACACACCATCACACACACACACTATCACACACACACACCATCACACACACACTATCACACACACTATCACACACACACATGCACGCACACACTATCACATGCACACATACACAAACACACGCGCACGCACACACCATCACACACACACACTATCACACACACACACCATCACACACACACTATCACACACACTATCACACACACACATGCACGCACACACTATCACATGCACACATACACAAACACACGCGCACGCACACACCATCACACACACACACTATCACACACACACGCACACACACACGCAGCATTACACACACACACACACACACACCAT
>KN489063.1:13171-40074 GCA_000787155.1 Scartelaos histophorus | reverse complement strand
ACACACACACGCACACACACACGGGGCATTTCACACACACACACACACCATCACACACACACACCATCTCACACACTAACACACACACACACCATCACACACCACACACTATAACACACACCATCTCACATACACGCACACACACACACACACCATCACACACACCATCACACACACCATCACACACACCATCACACACACCATCACACACACCATCACACACACCATCACACACACCATCACACACACCATCACACACACCATCACACACACCATCACACACACCATCACACACACCATCACACACACCATCACACACACCATCACACACACCATCACACACACCATCACACACACCATCACACACACCATCACACACACCATCACACACACCATCACACACACCATCACACACACCATCACACACACCATCACACACACACACATGCACACACACACACAGATGCACCATCACACACACACACACATGCACACACATACACACACACATTCACACACACTCACACTCACACACTCACGCACATGCACACACACACACACACACACACACACACACACACACGCACACACTGATGCACCATCACACACACCAACACACACACACACACCATCACACAAAAACACACCATCACACACGACTCTCACTGAGCTGTGACTCTGGGCACTTTGTAGAGCAACGCCAACGTCAACACTGATGTGGAGAATCCAGTTTAAACCAGGTCTAGAACAGGCCTAAACCACCTTTAAACCAGGTCTAGAACAGGCCTAAACCACCTTTAAACCAGGTCTAGAACAGGCCTAAACCACCTTTAAACCAGGTCTAGAACAGGCCTAAACCACCTTTAAACCAGGTCTAGAACAGGGCAAATCCAAGGCTAAACCAGGGCTAAATCATCTTTAAACCAAGTCCAGAGCAAGGCAAATCCAGGTTTAAACCACATCTAGAGCAGAGCAAACAGTTTTAAACCAGTGCTAAACCAGTGCTAAACCAGTGCTAAACCAGGATCATCAAGTTTTTAGCAAAAAGAGAATAAACACGTCAAATTTAGGACTAAACAAGGACTAAAGCAGGACCAGGAGGACTTTAAGAAAAGGGACTAAACCAGGACTAAAGCAGGACCATCACTGCATAAGATAAAGGGGACTAGACTAGGGTTATCACAGTTTTAGGGAAAAGGGACTAAACCTGGGCCAAACCAGGACTAGAGCAGGACCATAATAGCACTAAGGAAGATACATCAAGATGAAACCAGGCTCCAAAATGGCTTCAATAGGATGTGCTAAGCTAGACCAAAACTACTGTGTGCCTGATCTGAATTAGGACGTAACGTGTTCAAATTAAAAGCAGGTTTAACCATATCAACCCGCACAGTGATACAGTGATATGCTGCTACGTGGGTGTTAGACCCTTGGCCAAAATTACAATAAATAAGAACTTTTCACTTATTCGCTTAAGCCTAATCAGTAAGGAAACAGCCCTTATTTAATTTTCTCACTTACCTCCCCTTATCACTTGAGGACCACATATTAAAGCTAAATATTTAAATTTGAGCTTCTGTACATTTGAATAAAATGTACACCCAAATATAATTACACCTGGGGGATTTCTGTAAGGTTCTGTGATGTGGGGAGTATTTGTGGACTCTTTTACACTTGAAGCGCCATCGCGGGGCTAAATTGGGAGTGTTATGTTGTCAGTGTCAGTCAAGAAGCAGCCAGTGCGTATTCGTCATGTACTGTAGTTGTCAGCAAACGACTGCTGCGTTGCCATGCCGTCATTTTCATCCCACAGACTCTGTCAATCTCCACAGAGTTTACACAGCCCCACGGCCGCGACAGGCTTCACATTGTTCTTTGTTTTTGTAACAGCAGGCAGCAGCCCACCTTTTCAGCAGTGACTTAGACGCAAACTAGAAGCATTTATAAACACATAATGATGAATCCAGCACTCATGTGCCAAACAGATGGGTGCAGACATTTTTGGCATTAGGAAATGACTGAAAGTTTTGAAAAATAGATTTTCAAATGCTGGTGCACCCATGGTTTATCATAATTAATTAAACTAAAAGTACAAACCTTGTGATTAATTAGTAAAGGACATATTTTATTGAATTACAGAACACATTAGGAACACATTTAACTTCATCACAGGTTTGATTTGAACTCTTTTTATCTGGCTTGATTCTTTTCAATAACACTGCATTTCAGCAGATCTTGTCAAACCAAGGACCAAGTAAAAATGTGGCCTTCTGAACAGAGATCTAAAGCAGGTTTATATCAGGACTATTCCTGTCTAAAACACACAACTACACCACTGTAGTTCAACACAACCTGTGATACTAATCAACTTTCTCCATATTTACTCCCAGCAATGTTTTCAAGTGATAGTTTTACACAAATAGATCAACCAATATTGGTTATTTCTGCCAAATGATGTAAATTTTATTAATGACAAACTCACCTACAATTCCCCCCGGCCTTTAACAGAGCTGAAAAGTCACATTTTCATCTGTTTTCTGTTTGCATTATAGTGTTTTCTTTAGGCAGCAGATCAGCCTGTGCTGGGGATGTAAAGGTGCACTGGTGGAGGGTTCACTACCTGCTTGTCTCCATGGAGATGTTATTGCTTTGCCATGTTCCATGGTGTGACTTTAAACATATCCCTCTTGCATTTATTCATTATGGATGTTTTTCTATTGCTCAAAAAAAAAAATAATTCCTTCAGTGAAGAGGGGCTCTACAGATCTAAACTATAATGTAGCTTAGTGCTGTGACCTGCTCGTCTCTCTTTGTGGTAGACGGTTTAACCTACACTGTGGAACATTCTAGACAAATCAGTAGCATTTCCATGGAGACAAGGAGGTGGCAGAGGCTCCACTGGAAATGTTCCGCAGTGCACATTTAAGACCAATAGCTGATACGCTAAAAGGTGCAAATGTCTATCTATGTCTAGTTTTAGTCAGAAATGAAACATCTAAATCTACAGTGGCCTAGACGATTAGCATTGGTATTTAACTGTGATTAAGTTTCCATTTTCCATTGGTACACACCATGGCCCTGCTAAAGACCTAATGTTGTGACGTGTTGGTGCTAGTATTAACTTTGGTTTGGACAGTCTGCGCTTTCTGTTCCCACCGCTCTCCCACGCTCACACCGGCCCGCACAGTGATAAATGCTCAAACGCTACAATAATGTCCTGCATATTAGACCAGCCTGTTCATCTGCCACCGAGCACACAAACGCATCACTTTTACCACTACTGTAGTAACAATATTGACTTGTACTTCAAAATAAGCAAGAGAACAACATTTTCTGCAACATTTTCTATTTATCATAATCACATTTTACTTGGACAAGAGAGAAACTTTAATTATGTGTTGAGTATGTTAATATTTGTATAGTTAACAGAGCTATGACTCAATTTAGATATAATAGGTCTGGACAGTATGAGTAAAAACATCACTGTATATTTTTCTTATTGATCAAAATTTTGTATTAAACTTAAAAAAACTGGCTTTCAATATAGATTTTATAGACAAACAGAC
Source organism: Scartelaos histophorus (assembly GCA_000787155.1). Classification (NCBI taxonomy): domain Eukaryota; kingdom Metazoa; phylum Chordata; class Actinopteri; order Gobiiformes; family Gobiidae; genus Scartelaos; species Scartelaos histophorus. The sequence continues at coordinate 36,508 of KN489063.1, read as the reverse complement.
ACTTTTAATCAGTGCTATTTACTATAAAACCAAAAAAAGCCCAGTTTTAATCTTCCCAAACTGCTCCAAACCGTATCTCTTTAATGACGCAGGACTTTACAAAGACCCAAAGTGATCACTGATAAAACTATTCATTACACTCATGTTTAATTCTCAGCACTGGCATTAACAGGCTTTGGTGTTGGTGATATAAACTCGTCTATTCATGTTTATCATTAGATTTTACAGTAGTAGTCACACTTAAAGGTCCTATATTACACAAACGTTAGCTTAAAGTCATGTTATAATGCTGTTACCTCCTCAAAAACATACCTGGAGTTGTGTTTTGTGTCTTTTATTATTATTATTAGTCTGTCTTAGTAACTACCTTTGATTTACCTGTTGTTTTCTTAACCTTTTGTTCTGTAGTGATTGGGAATTGCAAAGCAGAAATTATCTAAATGATTCTCGTGAAGGTGTAAGGAGTGTTTGAGAAGAACATGACTTGATCTGCAGAGTTTGTGAGTTAAACATGTGTGAAATGTATGAAGCAAAACATAACTCCAGGTATATTTGTGATGAAGAAACAACAGTACAACATAGATCAGTGAATAGTGTAATATGAGCCTTTAAATTATTTTCCATGCCTTCTTTTTACCATATTTCTACTTATTTTTCATGTTTCGTTTTATGACAGAGTCAGTGGGGCTGCGCAGTAAAGTGCTGAGGAAAATAGAGGAGCTGAAGAGCGCGAGCGTGTGCACAGGAGTCCCAGACGAGTTTCTGTGTCCAATCACACGGGAGCTCATGAAAGACCCAGTCATTGCTGCTGGTAAGACCAAAAACGCAAAATAAATACTAGAGACTGAATTGCATTCACACTCATTTCATGATCTCAAAGGAAGGAAGGGTCTTTTTCAACTTTTGGAGTAATAGAAAATATTTAACCTGATTTTTTTCAAAGATTAGACCTATAAACCAGCTATATTCATCTTCACTAATGCACTAAAATCAAATTGGAGATGTTTTCATAGTATGATATTAAACTTATCTATTTACAAGGAGACAAGGCCAACTTACAGCAGAATGCATATTTTTAAGGCATTGTTTTATTGCAAAAAACACAAAAGTTTAATGCCATACTGTGGTACATTCCAGGAAAAGTAATCTCCTTAGCATATCTTCATGGACATCACATGCTAGACCTGTACCAGAAAAGTTAAGGAATATAAATAGCAATAATTGATGATATACTTATAAACAGAAGTGAAAAAATGCATAGCACATTCCAATGTCCAAAAGATTTTTTATTTATAAATAATATTTTGGCAAAAAGCCTTCGTCAGATCAGTTTTCTTGCTTTTGGACCATGGACTGTGTAAAAAAGCATTTGGACATTGCCCATTTCCGTGTGCTATACATTTTTTCACTTTTATTTTGCTGTTCCTTGCATGTGTGTTTTCTATTTCATTTGATGCTTATAAACAGAATCATACAAAGCTCAGAAGTACTCGGGGAAAAAAGTTGTAAAGTGTTGGTTGTACTCGACTTCCAAATGCGTTTCTTTGCTTTATTAGTTAGATTGTGTACGTATATTTTGACAGACGGATACTCGTATGAAAGAGAGGCCATTGAGAGCTGGATCAACACCAAGAATCGGTCGAGCCCCATGACGAACCTGCCCTTACTGACCACCCTCCTCACCCCAAACCACACGCTCAAGATGGCAATCGGACGCTGGAAAACTACACACTAACTGCCAAAGAAAAGAGTTCATTTGCAAAAAAACTATCGCTATTTTCTATAATTTTATTGTATTGTTACCACATATTAAAGGGCCCAAACTGCACTATTTTCTAATATGTTATAATGATGTTCCCTCATCACAAACTCCAGGTGTTTTTGAGGAGGTTACAACACTATGACATGGCTTAAAGCTCAGTCAATATTGTGTCATATAAGATCTTTAATATTGACAATACAGTTGAGTGAATTAGCTCAAGGGATGGAATATTCTCATTGCACTAAAATTAATTTGGCTTTTGAAAACACTGCAAGACAAGGAGTAATTTGCCTCCAAATATGTTTTCAAATGGCACTGATCTGTTTCTGGAAACGAGCTTTATATTGCAATGCTTCCGGGTTGTTGCATTTCAATATTCAATTTAATATCCTCTTAAAAGTCAATATTTAGTTTTATATAGATTTGTATGCTGTGTTTTATATGCGAGTGCACCAGTGGCAGTTAATTTCCATATGTATTATACGAATTATAGAGTTTTCCTTATTTTTTATAATGTAAACCCATTTCACTTTCACTTGTGGTTGTTATAAAATTATTCAGATTATTTTAATTAAAGGTGCACCTTGTAACTTTTCTGTTCAACCTGGTTTCCATAGAGATGTTATTCCCTTAGCATATTTTTGTGTATTTTAGTGTCTTTGAGTGTTCAGAAAAAGTTTAAACAGTTTAATCCTACACCAGGAAAGTTACATAGTGGACTTTTAATTTTAGTTTATTAAAAAAAAAGTAAAATACAACATGAATCGTCGCATTTAATTCACTGTATCAGAGTTCGTCTTACTCAGTCGCCTCCTATCACAACTCTTAAAGGTCTATGTACTGTAAGTATGTTAAAGTCTTTAAAAATAATATTGTAACTCAAAGGGATTTCTCTATAAGCTACACTCACAGTTGCTTTTGTGCTGATAAAATACACTGTTACATATATCAATATTGTTCACTTTTAAATGTAAAGATTATATATCAGATCATTTAATTCATTCATGCCGAGTTTCTTCTTCACGTATGTTAATGTGAAAACTGTGACAAAATGACACGACCAGATGTGCTTCTGCATTTTTCTTTTATTCGACCACAATAATATCTGTGGTACATTCTGTAACCCATAGCAGACTCTGGAGAGGGTTTATGAAATGTAACGTCTTTAAGGATTTTCAGTTCATGTTGCTCCTATAAATGTTCAAATAAAACAGTAAACACTCCATATACAGTAATATGTGCTTTGCTATGAAAAATAAATAGCATATAATGTCAATAGTACTGAAGCAGTCATTTAAAGAGCCAGGCATTCCCCATGTTATCAAATGGACCGAGAAATTTAAGTACACAAACCTATTATTTCAAGTCCATAATGCTCACTAATATAACCACTTAAATATATCTTTAAGTTTGTATAGAATCTGTAAATATTGTGTCTATGTACAAATAGAAATGTATTTAAAAGACACTCGACAATACAGTAGAAATGGCGATTTACTGCAACTATCCGCATGAGGTTTTGAACTGTATCCGTGCACAAAGCTTTCTTTTTTATTTCTACATTTGATAAAGTTTCATAGAATATACTATTTTCTTTAAAAGCACTACTTTCTTGAATATATATGTTTTATAATAGACAGAAAAGCAAAGCATAGCAGCCTGAGTTCACTGTATCTAGATTGTAAATGCATCGTAGCAGCATAACTACAGACAGGCTTAGGGAAGTGTCAAACGCCAGTCCCTTGCTACCTTAAATGGGTCATCGTCTGTATCTGAAATGGCACTTAATGCTCTTGTGGATTCAACTACTAATACTACCTAGTTTACAGAAGTACAACACGAGCTAGATTCACAGTAGATCCTTTGAGCTCACTGCCTTTTAAAGGGCCCCACATTTTAGGAAGTATATATCTTTTACGTCATGTGTTGTTTGTGTTGCCGTCAGCCATTTCGAAACACAGAGGCTTTTTAAGACAGTATAAGTTAATGGACCGAGAGAAAGTCGACTCATTCATATAAACTCCCAACTGCTCCGAGCCAAAAAGAGCATACAAATCAATAAAATACAAAAAGATACAAACGTGGAACCTGATCTACGCGTAATGGTTTTTAAATTGCGACTTTTAAAGATGCGCCGCTCGGCTTTTCTAGTGGAGGGTCCGTGGAGACGTTATTGCTCTGCTGGGAATGTTCCAGGGTGTGACTAAACATTTCCATCTAGCGTTTATTCATCGCGAGAGTTTCTACTGCTCTACTGTGGAACATTACAGAAAAAATAACATCTCCACGGAGGCAAGTAGGTGGTGAATCGTCCACTAGAAATGTTACACGGTGCACCTTTAAGACAAGCAAAAAGTTACATGTATAGAAAGGAGTGGGCAATATGACAAAGTAAAGTAATAATCTGACTAGGAAAAGACTGATATGAGTTTTTCCATGGCCAGTTTTTTTTTTTTTTTAAGAAGTTGAACAATGGGGCGATATTTTGAGGTTAATATGAAGTGGTGATTTTGATGATTTTTCATGAAATGTACTATAAATATCTCCTGGTAACTAATCTGCATTGGAAAAATATAGTTTTTTATAAAGAGTGATTTTTGTGTTCACTTTTGGCAGTGTCCTTCATGTGCTAAAGTGTTCAAATGTGTTTTATTCAAGCAAGTGTTTAGGCCCAAACAAAATATCGCTCTGTGCTTTAAGACTGCTGAACAATATGCTAAAAAGAAAATAAAAATAAACCCAAATAAAGTTCAAATCCTTCCATTGGTCAACCTCAAGTGAGTAACAGGTGGATTTAATCACAGTTCAGTGTAAACTTGAAATCTTTGAATATTTCCTTGGGCCATTTAAAGCTGACAGGTGTGTACATTGCAATAAAAGGGTAAGTCCTAAGAAAAATCGAGACAGAAATTTTGAATTATTACCCACCCCTTTTTATACTTGTAACGCTTTGAAAGAGCGACTTCAAAACAAGCTGAAAGTTCGAGATGCATCCCACTGGGTAATTGTCTCTCACGTGGAGTAATAAGACTTGATTAGCTCATCCTTGTGCAAACATTTAACAAAGCTAAAATGAAGTGCAAAAGTATTCCAATAAAAAATACAACATAATATATCAAAGCAAAATAATAATATTAAGTTGATTATTTCGGAGCCATCTTTCAACTTTCATGCAAAAAGCCCCTGGTCTCTGGTTCTATTAGTTTGTACTGTCTATGGTGAAACCGCCCGAAACTGTGCTTTGTCTGGTTATTTTCAGACATTGGACTCTATAAAGGAGCGCTTGGGTTTGATGGGCGCCATGTGGAGGGCTGGGTTATCTCGGGTCAGGCTCGGCGGTCTGTGTCGCCCATCTGGGAAGCGGAGCTGGGACTGCGAGCTTCTGGCTTCGCGCTGTTGACCGCTGCTCCCGCAAATCTGGTCCTGGAACGAAGCGCGTCTGAAGTCATTGTGCCCCTGAAACTCCATAACCGACATTCCGAAAGCGTCCGCGCCCCCTCCTCGCTCGGGGCGGCTCAGACTGGTGCTCTGCTGGCCCTGCACCCTCACCGATTTGTCCATAACCCCCATAAAAGGACGCGGTTTTACATCCTTGGCTTTGAAGCTGCCACTGCTCTTGATTGGACACGGCGCTTCCTTATCCGATAGATTCCCGCTCGAGGCTTGGCTCGAGCTGGACCCCCTCGACCCGGCGGTGCCCACCTCCCTGCGCACCTCCATCCCAGAACCGAGAGCCAACGCCAGGCTGTCTGGGGCGGGCGCGTGGGTCGAGAGTCTATCCGCCCCCCTGGAGAAGCTGGAGGAGCGAGGTTGGTACATGTGAATCGGGGCGGGAGGCGAGGAGCTGCTCGGAGACAACGGGTGAAATCGCTCGGTGGGGCTGAGTCCAGGGTGGTCCGTCGACGATACCGGGCCGATATCGATGCCGAGCAAAGGAGCTGGTCTTAAAGATGTGGACATGTGCCTGCCTGGGAGAGGACTAGACGGCCCACACAGAGATAGCGGCCTACCCCCCACTCGTCCTGACTGTAGGGAGTAGCTTTGTAGGTGTGTCCGATTGCCGTGTCTGGTGAGGGAGGGCACAGGCTCGGGTAAGTCCCCAAACAGCGGGTACTCGTCTGGAGAGAAGCAGGGAGATGGGTCGGACAGGGCGAAGCTTCCTGGTAGAGTCCTGTTGGGGGCGTAAGGATTCAGAGGCCAAAACTCCGGGCTTTTTCCACAGGGCAGGATCAGCTCATCGCAGTCGTCTTTATCATCGTCACGCTCCGGGTCACTGTGGTCCACCTGTCACAGTAACAAATGAATTAACTGTACAGAAACAGACTTGAGCATTTTAGGTTCCTCATACAATAATCCTAAAGCACCAGTCAATTTTCTTTCTGCAGTAACTACAATTGTTACTAAAATAAATCTATGGATCTCGAGATGCCTAACACTACATGACATCAGAAGGCGGAACAGAGCATTTTGAGCTTCAGAGATGGGAAATAATAAAGAATTGCACTTCTAGGGGGTATTTAGTATGTATTTAGATCACCATGTTACCTTTTATCAGTCTAAAAATGCTATATTCACCAAAAATAATGTATTCAGATCCTCTTGCTCACTGCCACAATCAGCCTTCTTCTTTGATTTATGATTCAATATGAGAAAAATTAGACATATTTCTAGTCATGAGCATTTTAGGTATCTTTTATTCAGAAGAGATTGGCAGAAATGATCCAAATGATTCTAGAGAAGACGTATGGAGTTTAAAAACACAGTGGAGCACTTCCTGTATTACCACATAACATTACAAGGTGGAGAAGCACTTAAATATACAGGATTTGTGCGTAAAACATGTCTGAATGAAAACCAAAAACACAACTCCAGGTATGTTTTGATGATGAAAGAAAATAGATCAGAAAAAGCACTTTTAAAAGCTCTACTACTCACAGGGAGGGGCCTCTCTGGGCTGCCCTGGGAGAACACGTCGTGCTCCTCGTCTCCGGTGTGGAGGTGGTGGCCGTGCGTGTCTCGGCTCAGGCTCTGGACCGCGGCGCCGCTTTGAGCTTTCTGATGATGTTTACATTCCTCCTCGACTCGAGCCAAAAGCCGGCGGATCTCCCGGTTGGACGGGCTGAGTCGTGCCGCTTCATGGAGATCGGCCAGAGCTGCAGCGAACTGTCTGTGGAGCGGAAACAAGAGCCAATGCACACAAGTTACTCAGACTGTTAGACAAACTTTATTGATCCACAAGTAAAATTATTTGGACACAGAAGCTCTCAGAATATAATATAATAACAAAGAGGAAATATATAAATGGTAATATGAAATTAGCAAAAAAATGGTATCAAACAAGGCATAGAAATAAAAATGTATATGTACAAGTAAAAATAAAATAAAGGAATATAGTCATACAAAATATATCTATAGCTTGATGAAAATAACATTCTAGTTCAATTCAAATACAGCTTCTTTCCAGAAGTTGCTATAAGCTGTAATTAACTTAAAAGTACTTGGTGTAATGTACTCAAGTCATAACAAAAATCAAAATCATCATTTAGGCTCTAAGAAAATGGAGATTTGACTTATTTCCCTCCACTAATTACAAGATGTGCAGTAAAACCAAGATGAAGCCAGACCTACAAAAGAGCAAAGAGAAGATCATGACTAGATAAAGATTTAACCATGTCTGTGGACTGGAGTAAAGCGAAAACCAGCCACTTCTGAACTTATAAGGTCTGTCAGTGATGAATAAATGCTATTCTTATAAAGTTGCCAACTGGAGAGGTTTGAGATTTGACTTATTGAAAGATTAAACACACAGGTCCACAGCAGTGTTTACCTGCTGCTCCTCTTGGCGCGAGCTCTGGCATAAAACGCCTCATACGATCTTGGCTTCAGCTCCAGAGCTTTGGTGGCAAAATCCTCTGCGAGACCAAAGTCCTGTGTTTGCAGAAAGACAAAGGCCAAAATGAATGACGGTACATTTTAAAACTCAAATCTAATGTATTTTATAATGCATTTATCAACATATTTGTATAATTAAGTCAAAACCAAAAGTGGGACCTATGTCTATGGTTATTTTAAAGCTTCAGGTAAGTGTCTTTTGTGCGTTATTGTGTGTTTATTCGCACATTTGACTAAACCTGCATTATTAGTCTGTTTACATCTCCAAATCTCAAATCCTCTGTTCCACCTTATGATGTCATTTAGTGGTAGTTTTCAAGTAATCAGCTCCTTTTACCTTGAGCTCAATAGAGATCCCAGGGTTGAAATCATCCAAATGACTGTAGTGAAAGTTTAAAAACACAGTGGAGCACTTCCTGTATTACCACATGACATCACGAGGTGGGACACCGTGTTTTCTGTTTGAGAGAAGCCTAAATATACAGGTTTTGTATGTTAAATATGTGACACTCCAGGTATGTTTTTGATTAGGAAACATTACAACGTAGATCAGAAAATAGCATAAAATGGGCACTTTAAAAATATAAAATAAACTGCTAACTATTAAACGATGTATATGACATATTTAAACTTAACAAGTAAAAAATGTTTGATGTCTGCTTCAATAAAAAAAGAGTTTGCATCCTCATTAAGCCCCTGACCAATGCCTGTTTAATGGTACTGAACACGGGGCTATTATTTTCACGACCGATCGTCCACTGGCAGAAATAGAGGTGATAAAACAGACAGGAAGGAGGTGGGTTTTCTGTGATTTTTTTTACAGCTTCCTCATCATCATTACTCTCAGGTGATATTTTAATGACGCCTTTGTTGGTGTGTCCTTGAAAGTGAGGTTAAAGCTACAGCCAGAAGTGTGAGACAATGAATGCTAATAAATGAGGCTATCAAGTAGTTGAATGGTTTGGAAAAAAAAAATACAGCAAGTTTGCATGTCAAAAACTGTTTACTTTTTAAAATACTGTTCTTAGTTAACAATATTAACTTGACTAAATAAGGGGAAACTAAAAGTGCATTAAATTCAAGGCCAAAATCAGACCCAATGCTAAACCGGGGCATGGATGCACTAAAAGAGGAACAGCATTAAGTAAGACCAAGCCAAGAACAAATCAAGGACTTAACCAAAAATACTGACTACAGGTCTACAGCACAGACTATAGAGTGAAATCAGAAATAATCTGTAATTTAAAAAATATACATATTGCATAAGATAAGAGATAAGAATATAAGATAAGAAAACTGTTATTTGTGCCATAATGGAGAAATTCAAGAGTTGCAACGCACAATTCAGGAATGTCAAAGGAATAGAAATATGCCCACAATTAGAAAATAGACTTGTGCTGTGTAACTGTGTGGAGGGTCCGTCACCTGCTTCTCTCCATGGAGATGCTGCCTGGAATCCCTCACCGTATGGCATTACACTTATCTATCTCTACAGAGGCTGCAGATGACAACACAGTGCCAAGTACTGATATTTATCCTAATGCTGCTGTACATAAACATAGTCATATTACTGTAAATAACATTATAATATACTGAAGTCACTTTACTGAGATTTATTCTGTTCATATGCTGCACTGTTACTTTTATTGTACATAATACAGTCTATTTTTATTATTATTATTATATTCTTAAATTATTTTTAAGTCATTATTTATATCTTGTTTTATTGCATGTTTCCATTTTCCTGCTGTTCTTGAACTGTGCGTTGCAACACTGAAATTTCCCCACTGTGGGACTAATAAAGGCATATCTTATCTTAAGTTACATGTGCGATCTGTGGACAGGCGGCCGACTCACAGCAAGAATGCAAGTTTTTAGGATCAATAAAACACGTGTTAGTGGGTAAATGCAGGTGGAATATGTTTAAAGTCATACTGAGACATTCCAGACAAAGCATTAACACGACACTGTGCAAGTACAATATAATGCTCTGTAAAATGTACTTTCATAAGCTTTGTTATAAAAGTATTCCCATACTGTCGTACTTGAGTAATCCCGTATTGTCCTGTGCTCAAAAATTCCTGTTTTTATCTATCCTTTATCTCCCCCTACCTCCCCATGCAGCTCTGTACTTACAATTATTCAAGAATATTTAGCCAGTGGGTCATTCACATAGGGTTTAAAAATGTCAGAGCAATTTTTCATTTCTTTTTAAGGTGAAATGCCACTATGGAGAGGTGGGGACGGCAGTTTTGAACAGTCTGAGAACCAAAATATCTCCCAGTCTTAAATAATGCATTGCTCTAGTCCATTATATATAGTCCACTGTAATAGAAGCTCTAACAAAGCAGCAGATCTAGACTGGCCACCGAATGACCTTATCACATCACATTATCTGATTCATCGGCCACACACACCCTAAGGATGACATTTTAACACATTCAGTTCAGACAGCTGTCATCGGGGGGCGCTCCAAACCTCGCCCCGAGACAAACGCATCTATCTCAACAACAGCAGCCCATCGTGATGTCAACACCTGCTCCACCAGGTCTGCTGCATCAGGGACACACGAAGGCAAAGCTCTGGTACTCACTTCGTCATGATTTACAGCAAATACACAGTGTAAACTGAGTAGTAGCAAAGACGGGACCCAAGTAAGAATAATCAAATAAGAGTTAATCTGCAATCAAACATATAAAACATATAAAATAACATTCATAGAAGAAATGGCACAAACTGTACAATATACTATAAGTAATAATACAATAAATTATACAATTCATCGCTCCTTACCGCACTTGTTAACTTTTTATTACACTATTTTCTCATCTCTGTTATAATTTCCTCATCACAAACAGATCAGAATTGTATTTTGTTTCATTCTCACAGGTTTAACACACAAACCCTGCACATTTAGGCTGAGTTCTTCTCTCAAAAAAGAGAAGAACTCCATGACTGTTGTCATGTGGAAATACAGTAAGTGCTCCATTGTGTTTTTAAACTCCATATACCTTGAGACCGTTCTTGAGACCGGAAATGCCGTTCTCTATTTAAAAGAAAAATGGTTAACTTGAAAACTACCGCAACTTTTTCTGCAGCTGCACTTGTGGAGCAGTTCTGGAGCAGACTGACAGACTGACGTAGCTGTCATTCTGAACACTATCATCACTCATACATTGACTTATAATTGGTGGAGGCAGGGTCTTGCCAAATGAAACAATGGCAGTTTGCATTGCTGTTAGGAGGGTTCAAACCAAAATACGTCCAGGTCAATATTAACCAACATGAAGGCAAAATAATGGAAGTGGGTAAACAGTTACTGCTTATGCTAAAGTTAAAATAAAGTACAACTTGTGGTAAAAAAAAGTCTGTTGGCGAAAATGATCAAAATTGGCCTTACATAACAGCCCAAAAATATCAGCAGAGCTTATTGGCCATGAGTTGCCCTGGACTATAAATAATCTGCAACGACATTGGCAATAATTTCCCTCATTTAATAGTGGTAAACAACTCAGGTACAATATAATCCAAACATATTTAAGGTATAATGCACAGAGCACTATTCTCTTCTGGATACAGGAATGTTTTTACAGTACACTATGGCTGTGCAATGTTTATCCGGATGAATTATGAATCTGAAGGACTCGGCTGCCTTGGCGGGGTGGGCAGTCCTCTTGTGGTCCCCTTGCTGCCTCATAAACCTGATGGTGCTAAATAGTGCATGAGCGGTTTGATTCGGCGCTGGGACTTACATTGGTTTTCCTCCGGCAGCGCGAGAGGTTGAGGTACAGAGACACCCGCAGATCCCGAAGCCCCTTCAGCTCCTCACCCTGTCCCTCACGAGGCAGTTTCCTCAGGGCGTACTGGTATCTCTGCCCAGCCTCCTTCATACGCCCTTTCTACACAAACACAAGGCAAACGGATATATAAATCATTACAGGGAAGGTAGAATTAATGCATGCAGAAGCTGAGAGGTACTATAAGGTAGGTGTTGTTGAATTATTTAACAATTATTTAACATATCTTTCCACTTTAGTCCTGAAGTACAGTTGCTGCCTACAGGGTGCACAGTAGCACAGTCACTTTCATTAAAATTGTAAAACTAAATATAAAAACCTATTACAATTCAAATTAATTAAATAGTTAATTAAAGATTAAAGATTACCCAATTATTTTTAGATGACGAATACAGTCTGTGGCATTGTTGCAATATTTATTATGCCTCAAAGTTAGCCTTAGCATTAGCACTGAGACACAAACATCTCCCTAAACACAGAGGTGTCCTCTGCAGAAGTATTTATTTGTGTACTTTGTCGGTGACATCAACCCACAGCTCCCTGTTCACTGTCTGATCTTTAAATATTTATTCGTTTAAGCACGACTCAGCAAAAACACAGAGATAAAATTGCACATAAAGTTGTTTTAAAAGTTTAAAGGTGCACGGTGTAACATTACTGTGGAGGGTTTGCCACCTTCATGGAAGTTCCATAGTATGGCATTAATCAAATTTGTAAATGGGTTTGTCTCTGCACAGATCTGACCTGTAACCTGGCTCATTATCGACAGAAGAATCAGTGCTAAAGAAATTACATTTATGCATAATAATGAATATATCACACGTGTCATCACTCATCAATATACAAGGATGAAATTACAACACATTTGACCTATAGAGATGCAAACTGAGATAGAGAAATGTTAATTTTCATGAAATTAGTTTTGTACAGATTTGTGTTTTATTGTTCGCTAGCAGCTGGAGTAGAACAAAAAACTATCTATAACTTGCTAGTAAGCAATTAACTAAAAGAAACAGTTGGCTAATGTTTTCTACCCTTATAATGAGCCTTGCATACGGCATATTTATTACTTTGCAACAATCGGGTGTAATTTCTTTCTCAATTATGCTAATAAAGAAGTTGGTATTTTTATTGTTGTGACCTGAGGTATCACGGTAACAGATTAACGCAATATTTTTAGAATTTCCATAAATAGCAGACTCTCACTATTATGTATTACCTTGTAGAGCATGTTTCCCTCCTCCATGAGCTTCTGCAGCAGGATCAGCAGAATATCTGGTTTGGACGAAGCCATGGCCCAGGTAGCATGGCCTGAAACAGTGACACAGTGAACACAGGACTGCTTTATAATGGCAAAAATGTAATTACATCTATCTGGCATATGGAAATCACAATTATTACAAAGGTTTTACATCTGAATCTACACCACCAACATCTCATTCAATGTTCTTTCGTTCTACTTTTGACATTTTATACAGAAGACATCAAACATATAAAGTAAGATATATGGAATTATGTAGCAAAAAAAAGCAAAATATTAGTTTAATATTTTCAATTCAAATCCCCAAATTTGTCACCCTTTGCTTTGTTAAAAAATATTTAGTAGTTATTACTTTTTAACTAAATAATTCCATATATCTTGCTGTCTACCATATGTATATATAATGCAGAAGGTGGTAAAAAAAAAAAAACAATGAATGAGAGGCCAGTCTAAAATTTTGACTGTATATAGTCGAAGAGAGAGAAGGTTTTGACTTATTTTATTAGTAATGTTTTGTGACACTGTTTAAATTAGATTAGAAAAGTAGATTTGCTCCAGGTTTTGTGAGGCAGAACTAACAGATATATTATTCTGAATAGATAAACATTTGTAATTGACTAGACTAGAGCAGTAATAGAAATCCCAATTATAAAACTGATTCATTGCACGGCCCTGAGCATTTGTCTTTCTCTTCACAACTCGACCTGTCTCAACATCGTGAGAAGTGCTATGAATCTCATACCTGATCGATCGTGAGGAGCCGTCCTGTAGCCTTTTGAGGGATGAACGGAAAAGTCCCAAGGATACACAGAGAGAGAGAGAGAGAGAGGATGGTTAGAGCGGATGACAAAAGATAAGGATAAACCAGGATTTAACCAGGTCTATGCCAGAACTAAACCGTCTAACATGCTAAGGACTAACGCAGGATGACCAGAAATGGAAATATCAGGTGTAGTTAGTTTGTTAGAATATTTATTTCAATATGTAATTCACATCACAACAAACACAGATACAAAAATGCATGGTTTAAAAAAGGATGGACGATGCAAATCTTATGTCTAAACCAGGTCTGATCCAGGGCTCTACAAGGATTAAAATGCAAATTGAGATTAAACTAAACCAGAAATGGTGCAACTACAATTAAACTTGGACTAAAATTGGACTAAACCAAGATCTTTCAATTGTCTGCACCAGAAAAATGTGAAGGTCTTTCGTAAAAACTAGAGCTAAACAAAGGGTAACTTAGGACAAGCAGAGGGACTAAACCAGGTCTAAACCAGGGCTGTACAAAGGCTTAATCATGCCTAAGAATATACTGAGCAGCAAGCACAAAAAACTCTGGTATAACACAAATCAAAAGTGTAGCGTTAACACAGACATACAGATACATCTTCCTTTATGAGAAACCAAAATCGATCAAAAGTTCATTACCTCCTACCTGCAGCAGAGATATTGATTCTGCTTTATGCTCATGCACTTCATTGTATTGTGGAGTTTTCTTTTAAAAGGCCTGTACCTGATTTCAAACCACAGACTGTAAAAAAGATGCGGACTGAGTGTGACGTCACCAATAGTTTTCAGCTCCAGTCAAATGAAGCTCAACAGTTATAAGAGCGAATTTGGAGGAATAGGTGAAATAGCAAAAAAAAAAAAAAATAAATAAATAACTACTAGAATCATGTGGCGCAAGTGAATATGAATATTTTTCATATGATGAAACTCACAGCAGCAGTTACAGAGAGAGGGGCAAGAATAATTGGATAGTTATGATTTATGTGTTAAATATGTGCAAATGAAACAAAACACAACTCTGGGTATGTTTTTAATGAGGAAACGACAAAATAATATAGATAAAAAAATAGCAAATTAGGTGTATCCATTGCAGTGTTTTTGTGTGTCATGTTTTTACCCATTTTGGAGCCCTTCTTGAGCAGAGAGGCCACGAGGGCGGGGTTCTGGCATCCCCCCGAACGCTCTGAGCCACGAGTCCCATTGTGATCAGTCCGCTCCAACACAGCACCGTGATCCACCAAACAGTGCACCTGCCAGAACAAGAGGACAGATTAAGAGTTTAGGTACAAAAGGTGCTGTTCTTGAGAAATTACAGTTTGAAAACTTTCAAATTGTGAAGTTTACGCCGCTAACACCTTGTAATATCTCTCTATAACCTTTTGCCTGTGCCAAATTAGGACTCAGGACAAATATGAAGAACAAATTTTCCATTCATTTTTCATAGAAACAAAAAATATATTCAGGCCGGAGGCTAATTAGCTAATTTGTTACCAATGACACGCACAATTTTATCCAAAATTGTTTCTGAAAATTTAGAAACCAATAATTTATTTATTAAAACATTTGGTTGAAGTTTTTAATGAACTTTTTTGACTGAAAACAACCGTGTTATGAACCTTACAAAGGGTTAGCCCCAGTTGTGATTTTAAACTCTATGAGGGAAATCTATCCATCTATCTTCATTTGAGTCTATGATTAATCTAAAGTTAAATGTAGCTGTATTATGCACCCAGTTGTAATATATGTTTTCTTTATTTCATATGACTAAATGTAGTGGTTCTGTGTCTCTGTTGTCCCACATTACTATATAAATCACCATAGATTTGGCTAAAGATAAAGCTAAAATACTTTTAGTGCTACTATAACTACATAACACACAGCAGCACACATGAGAGATATTGCTCTGCTACTACAACCCAATGTTGGATAAACAATTTGTGCTTTTTAATTGGTGGTTTTCAGTGATTCTCTCCTGTAGCCACTCCATATTAAAACATGTACAGGGTATTCTCTTGTGTATGGCCCCTTTCATCGCTTCATCCTCCTCTGACCAGCATCAATAATTTAACATTAAAGCTATATGTGGAAATATGTCCCTGTTTGAAGAAGGGCTGAATATGGACTGCACCATGGGTTACTATATAACTATGGATTATTATATAGATTTTAGCAGCACTGTTGGACAAGTCTCACCAGCTCCCAAGGCCACAAAGGCTTAAACAATACCTAGTGAATCAATAGTTGGGGAAAAAAAAGTTTTGATTCACAGCCTCCAATAAGGTTTATGGCACTGTCTTCCCTCCCTTTGCTCTCTGTGCTAAGGCAATTCCCCTTCAGATTGAACGAAACCACTGTAATCGTGTCAGGTTTCTCAAATTGTTGTGTACAGTTTAGTATCATGCTTTTTTTGTTTTTTTATGGAAAACTGTGGGAGCAGGGGCGATGTAGACTTACTGCGAATCTTACTGCGAACTGGAGGGTTTGAATAAAATACTCACACATGCATGGATGTCATCTAAAACCTCTTCAGGCAAGTTTCTGATGAGGCAACAACCTTATAACACGGTAGAAACTCAACTTTGCATAACATTCGTTCTTCTCACATCAAATATGTATTATAATTGACTAATACTTTTACAAAAACCTGTGCGAGGCAAAGCAAGTTGGTTGGCTGTTTTATGAATGTTAATACTCTTTGCTAAGTAGATGTAGACATTAATAATACTAACACAGTATTAACAGTCAATTATTAATTCAACTCACTTAATATGGAACTAAAATTCTTGGGGACATGATTAAAAATGTCAAGCTAATACAGATGTAGAAGGTTAAAATAGTCCAGGGACCCCACCACTTGGGGTCCCTGAAATTCCAATAAGTTTGTCAAACATAGAATTAAAAAAAAAAAGAAAGAAAACTGTATTATTAATTAGCATAATACACACATTTTTTTATATACATTTCTGAAACTGTATAAACCTCAGATTCAGAAAGAAGTTAAGCTTATGTATTGCCTAAAGTACATAAGTTACCACAGTTTTTTTTGGTAAAGTCTAAGGAACAACTTCTGGAACCTGAGTGGGTGAGACTGTTGATCTTGCATGAGTTTAATAATATAGTTAAAAGAAACCCACTGTCTCTGCGTCTCCGTTAAGAGCGGCGAGGTCCAGGGGAGTGCGGCCCTGTCTGTCGGGCTGGTTCAGGTCGGCTCCAGCCTCCACCAGGTGTTGAACTGCAGCTTTCTGCCCCTTTATACAGGCCCAGCTGAGCGCAGTCAGACCCTCCTGATCCACAGAGGACAGGGACGAACCTGCAGGTAACAGAAGAATAGTGATACTGTAATGCTAATTTATTCTTAATTATAAAAACATTTGATGTGAAGTTTTTGATTTTATTTGGTGTTTTAATTCTCAAGACAACATCCAGTCAGGAAGCAGATGGAGTCTCTCATTTAGGTTGCCAGTTCTAATTAAATCCAGTTGGAAATAAACCTAAAAGGACACTCTCTGATCTGCATCCTCACTACTTAAACCCCAGCACCTAGACAAGCATTAATCAGTGCTAATGCAGCCTCTCCTGGCCTGTCCATATACTGAGAAACGACTATGTGTCCTTTATATGCAAGTTACGACATTGGTATTCCAGGTTCATTTGTGATTGTATTTTTTTTTTTACACCAGTAAGAACGCAGGCCACATACCACACCTTTAACACCTACAAGATAATGTTATATTTCTCGTTGTTATGGTGAGAGTATTTCATGTATCCTCATTGCATTGTTTGAGACTAGGAACAGAACTGACGTAGATATAGTTAAGTTTTATATCTGTGCACAGTTATAAATAAACTCACCATGGAACGTTGCAACTCTTACGGTTTATTTTTTATTTATTCTTTAAGTGTTTAGATAGTACCTTTTGCCATGAGGAGATCCAGGGTGCCTGTGTGACCCTCTGAAGCAGCCAGTATCAGAGCGTTACGGCCCTGTTTATCTGTTACACTGATGTCAGCGCCGTGTTTAAGCAGCATCTCAGCAACCTGCAAACACACACACACAATAAGAAAAAAATCTCGTCTGATTTAGACCTTGATTGGACTTGTCCCACCCCATAATTTTGTACAATTCCACACAATTGAAAGGTCTCATACTATGTTATTTTCTAATCTATGTTATAATGTTGTTTCCTCATCACAAACTTACCTGGAGTTGTGTTTTTGTTTCATTTACTCATGTTTAACACACAAACTCTGCATATTTAGGCTGTGTTCTTCTCAGCTCCACCTTACGATGTCATGAGGTGATATAGGAAGGAGCTCCAGTGCGTTTTTAAACTTTATACACCTTCACTAGAATAACAGATGGTCTCTACTGAATTAAAAATGAAAGGCAGCTCTGTTAACTTGAAAACTACCACTTCATGACATCACAAGGTAGAACAGAGCATTCTCAGCTTTGGAGATATAAACAGATTAATAATAAAGGGTTACTCAAACATGTGCAAATGAAACAAAATACAACTACAGACATGTTTTTGATGATAATATAATATGGCTTCAAGCTCGTAATGCAGGACCTTTAAACTAATACAAGAATCCCATGCATTTAAGAACATGTTTGTAGAGATCTAAAATACAGTGTAAACAGGTTTTAAACATAAGAGAGCAGAATTAGTTATTTATTTCAGATAAAATTATGCTAATTAAATGATTGCAGTGATTGCATTTCGCTAATTTCATCTAATCAAATCGTGCTTTGGATTACCACTTGCTTATGCAGAAATGTAAAGCAGCAAATCTAACAGGGAAATTAAAAAAAAAGCCTTTTGCACTAGCACATAAATTCGTATTAGCATCCTGGGGAATATCTAAACAATGTAGTGAACATTGTAGCTCTTCGGCCATTATCGTTGAGCTTTAAGACAACAAAGATTTCTTTAAGTGTGATTCTTTTGAGGGTTTCTATGGGAAATTGCATTCTATTAGGAATATGGGCCTCATTGTTTATTACAGATGTTTAAATCCTAATTGACAAGAGCTAAATAAATCTATACAATGTTCTTGATTAGATTTTCACTACATTCACAAACCCCTATTTTGGACCATCTGAACCGTCTTTAGTGCAGACAAATCAATAGGCAGACGCAGAATACAAAAGGACTAAATAGAAGAAAATGTTCTCGTTCCAGCTTCAAAAACGTAAAAACTGCTGAAAGGTCTCAACAACAAACTAATTACTTAAAGGTGCACTATGTAAATTTTCTGGTGGAGGGTTTTATACATGTCTCCATTATATAGTTTAGCCAAGAATGCACCATTACTTTTTGTATTGCATGAAACAAAAATTCCAAAAGAGACGAGAAGGTCATGCTGCATTATACAGTATAACATTGCAGGCAAAGTAAGGACATTTCTAAGGAACCAAGCAGTGCACCTTTAACAGATAGCGACCTTTTGTGACCACTCCTTTCTCTCTATTGTAACTGTATTCTTCTTCTACTATGTATAAATAAACTTTCACATTACCTGAGTGTGTCCGTGTTTTGATGCACTCAGCAGTGGGACCATCCCTCTGCGATTGGCCACTTCAAGCCCCGCCCCTCGGTCCAGGAGTAACGAGCATATCTCCATCCTCCCCCTGCCTGCCGCTGCGCTCAAAACTGTCGCAAAAACACAACATAAAAGATGAGAAAAAGAATAGAAGAGGAAAAGAGAAGATGAAACAAAAACTGCCAGGCATGGATTTGTAATTGACACGTTTACCACAGAAGAAGAGACAGAGACAGCGAGAGAGGGAGAGCGGTGAGAAAGGAGCTGTGGGGCTGATTTGCATTTTGTATTTGATTTAAACTCAGACGCTGCTGCATCTCATCACATCATATCCTGGAGAAATGTGTTCGGCAACAAACTAGCAAACTTCAGTTTTAATATAATCTGATAAATGCCGGGGATTAAAAACTTTCACAGGAGTCACGACTGACACCAGAAACCAGGCGCAGTGAAGATCTGCTAAATGGAACAATAATGCACCAGACTCTGAACAGTCGTTGTAATTTGAGGCAGACCTCCACCAAGGCTTTACGGTTTTGTGTAAGGAAATTATTTACACCAACACAATGACATGTAGTTTGAGTAATTTACAGAATTGCTCAATACAGCCAACTACTACTTTTTATAGGGTCCATATTACACTTTTTTCTGATCTATGTTATAATGTTGTTTCCTCATCAAAAACATACCCACAAGGTGATGTCATGAATCACCTTGTGACCATTTTGAACTTTGGAGATGTAAATAATAACACAGGATTACTCAAACATGTGTGAAAGAAACAAAACACAACTCCAGGTATGTTTTTCCTGAGGTAACATAAAAAAACATAATATAGAGTGTGATATAGAACCTTTAATGCTGCAAATTTCCCCAATGTGGGACAATACAATACCTTAACTTACATATGTATACATCATTAAGTTTGTTAATTGAATATTTATTAGTCCATTGATTATTTATTACATTTTTACATTCATAAACAGAACTCTACTATTGAAATTCCATGTAATGCTAAAACTATTAGGACTTAGTAATGCAAGAACATATGCATACACTATTATCATGATGTACTGTATGTCTGGTGTCTTTTAATGTATTTAACATGTTTATTAATTAAAACTATGCTAACTACATTATTAATAAAGTAGTATTACTGCTAATGAATTGCGGAATGTCAATAATGCATTACTTATATTCCACTTATATGTCACATTTTTATAACTTACTCATTCAAAACAAGTAATACAGTATATGCAGCAGAATGTGGCTTTTTCTTGATAATATAAAAAGGCCCTTTTTTACATGGTCAAGTATGGGCCACCTTCTGCTGAGATTTAAACTCTGTACTGTGATTTTAAAGTATTTTTAAGCTCCAGTGAAGCGCTCTACCTCCCCTTGTAATATTTTGCTTTAAATTGTTAATCACAATGGCAACAGTCCTAATTTAATAATTCAAACACCTAAAGAAAGCTCTTTTTGTTGATGTGATCCCTCATACTAGATCCAGAAGTGGGAAAGAAATACCTTAGAAACGGTTTTGGTCTCTCAAAGATGATTTAAGTTGCATTACCCAATAATTTAACCCTCCAACCTGGGTGATGTTGAGCTACGATCATACCAAGAGCTGCTCTGGGGCTGACTGACAGATGTGGCTGCCAAATTTAAGTCAGTTATGTCAATATCCACCACTTATCACTCAACATCACAAGCATACTCAATATTGATATGACCATTTGTTCATAATTTATTTGAAAGATATTACAACTTCTATCACTGAACATATTCCAATAGCATAACTTTTCAGCTGAGGTGAATAGTTCAAGTTACACTTTTCTGTAAATTGCTCGGATCTGCCTGGCAGCACAAGAATCCGCTCAAGGACATTTTATGGGCAAACGGTGGATCAAAGTTAGCGCTCTACCCCCTGCACCTACAGCTTAAGCTAACAATGACAAACACCACATTAGAGCAGATAATTAAGCAGCTGAAGACAGGACACAGCTATTGACGCCTGTAACTCACAGTGATGAACAACAGAACTGATCAATGCCTTTATGTTGTCTTCAAAGGAAACATATAACCACGGACATTTACAAAACATAAATCTGGTTGGTCTTCACTGTTCAAGGTGAATGCAGTAAATAGTAACAAGGTTAGAGAGTTGAAACACAGTACAGCACACTGATTAAAGAGGGTGGGAGTAATTTATACTCATTTTAACAGCAGTGGTCTCTAAATGGACTGGACTCTTGGAAATCTTGTAAGAAAAGGCACGGTGGCTACTCCCACTCCAAAAACATAAAAACTTATTATTTGTGCTATGGTTATAATTTTGGACTTATCTAGTTGTGATCTATCTGATCCATCTGTATAGTATAACCTAATGGTCATAAAACATCATGATCTACAGTGAAGGAACTTGCTCTCTGGCCCAAAAATGTATTATAAACAGTATATTCTACAACCTGTTAAATGGCTGTTGACAGAAAGCGATAGATACAAGGCACAATATAAATCTACCAGCCTCTGGCAAGTCTCCAGGTTGCAAATTTTTTACAGTCCTTTTTTGACAACTTTTCTGGTGTAGGGTCGACCACATACTTATTTTTGTGGAGATATTCTTATCTTATTTCTTATTTATTTGGATATCATATGTTAATTAACTTTATAATGTAAATATGTAAAGATTATAGCAAACATGACTCATATCCATCTTCGGTCCCTCAACGGGGTGATGTCAAACAGTCTGCAAGACAGGATAAAATACAGCAACAATCACACAAAAGCAAATGTAACACAAATGAGCATTAGAATTTAATTGCATTTAATGTTCCATAGTACGGCATTCAACTTTTTCATCTCTTTCTTCCATCAAAAAAACAAACAAAAAAAAAACAAGATGGAGAATACATGTTTTTCAAAGTAAAATTTTAACATTAAGCTCATCTGTAATTGAATAAACACAAGATAGATCGGATAACATCCATACTGTGGAACATTCAAGGCAATAACATCTCCATGGAGACAAGCAGGTGATGGGAGTATTTGTCATCTTGTCTACCAAAACCTTTAATAGAATACTATGGCCACGTTCATACCGACCAAGGGCATGCCTATGTTAGGAACGTGGAGAACCCAAACATGAAGTAAATGATGGTCATTTGTCTCCAGGAGTCTAATTAATTGGCCATTCCCCTGAGACCACACTGGCTCGTGCCTGTGCAGAGCTCGTGTAGCCTCTAGCCTTTAGGAAATAAGAGAAAGAAGATGAATGAACTAAGAGCAGTGTAAGTGCTGCTAGCATCGTTCGCTACTTATGTATGGCAAACACGGTGTAACTTGGGGCTACTCTTTACTATAACAAATGGAACAAGAGGAAATGTTAACTTTGTCCATTCCCTGAAGCTTAACGTGAAATTCGGTTAGTCCACTTTAGTGCAGCAAAGATGCTCTACAAGCTTTCAGAAAAAGGGTCTAACTAAATTTAAATGTTTAAATTAAATAATGGGTGCTACCGAGCTCCTAAGATGCTACGGAGGAGTCCAGTGAGATCGGGATAAATGGGATGTTGTACTTCAGACAAAACAAAACTGAAAATTTAATAAACAAACAGAGCTTTGTCCCTGCAAAAAGTTAGGTGCATATTTTGGGGATTGTTTTGTATTCATTTTTATAGGGTGTTAATTAGAAAAAATACATTTAAACTTAAATTTTGTTGTTGGAGATGCTACTGAGCTGTTTGAAATGTACCAGAGTATGGCATTGAACGTTCATGCAATTACACGTGTCTTTATTGGTCAAAAATACCTTAAAAAACACAAATTCTTCCTTGTCTCCATAAGTTTAATGCCATACTATGTAACAGGCAAAGTATGAACATATCCATGGAGAAAAACAGATGGAAAGTTACATAATGCAACTTTAAATGACCAGGCTCAAAAATCGCTAAACCCTCTTTGGCAAATACACTCACACAGTCAATTAAATGTACAGCACTATTCTTTATAACAGACCCTATTGGACTTCAAAGTGCTCACAGTGCATTAAACCAAAGTTTACAAAACCAGCTGAACTGCAGAGCCTGGGGCCCCCTGGAGCATGACTCTAGATGTGCGATGTGATGGACAGAAAGAGGTAAAAGAGCTATATTTATCTGAGAGGATAGAGAGGAGAAAAGAGGGGAGAGATGAGAGAAAGAAGGAGATAGACAGTGAGAGGAGGGGGAAATATAAAAAAGGAGGTAAAGGTAGATAGAGAGAGAATTGGAAAGCAAAAGAATTGAA
>KN489063.1:0-13130 GCA_000787155.1 Scartelaos histophorus | reverse complement strand
CATGAGAGAGGAGGGAAAAAGAAGCGACAGAGGGGACAGAGGGTAAAGGAGGATGGAGAAAAAGAGTGGAGGAAAAAGGGAGGAAGAGATGATAGAGCGAGAGAGAGAGTGAAGAAAATAGAAAGGAGGAAGGACAGAAGAGAGAGAGGAGCAAAGGAGGAGAGGCGCGCACCGGTTTCTCCCCAGAGAGAGTCGTGAGCGTCCATCTGCACCGCCAGCTGTTCGTCTTTCAAGTCCAGCAGGCTCCTCACAACCTGCAGGGAGACAGTTCTGTGTATTAGCCTCCGCTGTGCACTTGGAAAACTCCCAACTGTATCTCTGCACCTAATACATACTAATAGATATTTAAAGGCATGGTCTCCAGCTAACAATTACTGAGAAGCATATTTAGGCTGGGAGAGTACAAGTGAATACAGATTTTAATTAGAATATAAAGAGGAGCAGTTCTGTGTGCCCATTCATAACATTGTTTATTTGGACCATAATCTAATCTACGTAGACACAGGGCATGTTGGCATAAAGGGTCATTCAAATGCATCATTAGGAGAGTTTAAAAAGCCCATATTACTCTGTTTTCTGATCTATGTTTGTTAAGTTGTTTCCTCATCACAAAACATACCCGGAGTTGTGTTTTGTTTCATTCACATATGTTTAACACACAAATCCTGCATATTTAGGCTGAGTTCTTCTCTTAAACCGAAAACACTCTGTTCCGCACCTTCACCAAATCATTTGGATGATTTCAGCCCTGGAATTGCCACTCTCTACTTAACAAAAGTTACAAGGTAGCTGTTAAATTAAAAACTACTGTTTGACATGACAAGGTGGAACGGAGCATTCTAGGTTTTGGAGATGTAGACAGACTAATAAACCGGGGTTATTTAAAGTGAATGAAACAAAACAGAACTCTAGGTGTGTTCTTGATGAGGTAAAAACATTCAAACATTCTTAAAGCTCACAACAGTCGATTTCGCTTTATATATGATCTATAAGAACCAATATGTCCACATACACGTTAATCATATGTTGAATCATAGTATATACATTTTAAATTTGTATTGAGTCGAGAAGGAATTAGCAATAACAAGACTGTTACTGTGGCAATAACAGCTGTCATGTTACAGCTACCTATTTCCATTGGTAAAATCACAAGAACTATGAGAGCTGCAGGATTCATTTCAATAGCATAATTTAATGGTAGCAATTAGCAAATTGTGAGAACTGAAATATGCCTAAAAGCACAACCTGCTCACCCAGAAATTAAGAGCAAACCTGTTCTGAAATTAATGTCATTCTTTGAGGTTAGCATTTCATATTTCAGTCATCTCTAAAAATGCTCTGGACATGTTCCAATTATTCACTGAAAGCTGAAGATCCTGTATTACACAGTAGATTTATCACACAAGTAGATTGTTGTGAGCTTTAAGCCATGTTATAATGCCGTTCTCACACATGTCTGAGAATTACTAGGACTCCAAAGTTGAAAATACTCTGTTCCAACTTATGATGTCATGTAAGTGGTAGTTTTCATGTTCATAGGTACTCTCTGCCTTTTGTCCAGTAGATATTGGCAGTTCCAGGGCTCTCATTTTACCCAATTGATTCTGACGAGGATGCATGGAGTTTAAAAACACGGTGGAGCACTTTCTGTATTACCACATAACATCACAAGGTGGAACAGGGTGTTTTCCATTTTAAAGAACTCCCAAGCCTAAAGCCTAAACATGCAGGGTTTGTTTAACATGAATGAATGCAACAAAACACAACTATTTTTGAGGAAACAACTAAACTAGAAATAATGCAACATAGGCCTTTAAAACTCACAAATGCAAAACAAATGCAAAACAAATGAGAACAAAATTCAGTGGTACCTGTGTGTGTCCTAAGCTCGCAGCAGCTGTTAGCGCCTGTTGTGTAGCGTGCTTCTTTGTAGTTGTGCTCTCGTTGCCATGGTGCTGCTCAGTTTCGGGGGGGCAGTCCGGTCCCCAGTCTTGCCCCAGCAGGTTGTTGATGATCTCGCCGTGGCCTTTGAGGGCGGCGTGAACCAGCGCGCACTGCCCACTCTTATCGGCCTGCCCCACCTGCCACACACACGGTGAATATAAGGACCTTACACCTCTGCTGGACACTGCTCGGAAATACACTGGCCTATATTACTCCGCATGTCTGTGTCCAAAAATAGACCTGGACAAATCAGGTCTTTTCAGGAAATCAGTGAGGACAAGTTTCTGTAGAAAAGGGTCTACTGCTAATGTAAAAAGTTTGGAGGAGCTGGATTTCAAGTTTCTCAATGGAGACTAACTCTAACAGATGGAAAAAGTGGCATATTCAGGCTTCATGCTACAATAGGCTATAGCAATAATAGATAGAACAGACAGGTAATGGAGAAAATGGAAAAAAAAAATCAGTGTTCAATCTTTTAATGAGGAAAAGTCCTTCAAATCTGGAAAAAATAATTTGTACAAAACCCATAAATTCTTGGAGTTATAGAATAGTAATAGAATACTGGAATGACTTGCCTTCCATCATCACAAATAAACTGCATTGTAAACCATAAAAATACACAAAACAAACTGAGAGCTGCAAACCGTTTTTGACACATAACAATTGGTCTGCATATTGTCCAACAGACTTCTCCGCTATGGTGCATGTGCCTCCGAGCTCTCAGTCACATCTTCCATCTGGTTCTTTCGCCCCCTCCAAGATCTCTCCATGCCCTCCCACGGGACCACTCCCAAAAATGAAAATCCCTCCGCTATTCATGCTTATTTCAGCTTGTTGTTTATAGAAACCATCTTCATGACTTTTGCCTGTTCAAAAATATAATACTTTGTTTTGAAATTTTAATTACTATGGTGACAATTATCATTTTTTCATCACTTGGATAAACCCAACCCACTTCTCTACCACTTGAACAACTGTAATTTTTATTCAGTCAACTAAAATATTTTTGTCCCAGTTTTTATCATATTTTTTGACTAATACAAAATTTAAAATAAAATTGAATAAATGATCATTACAATTTACCATAGTAAAAATGTTAAACAAAATCTTTCCTGATTGACTAAAACTGAATTAGCATTACATTTTGTGGACTAAAACTAGACAAAAACTAAAATTCATATAAGTCAGAAGACTAAGGCTACAATTTCTCGTCAAAAAGAAGAATGATTACAACTACCTCTACTACCACAAATATCTTGCCTGCAGAAGACATTTTCCCTCCAAAAGTCTTGTATGTTCAGAACAAAATATAACTTCTTATACCTGTGAGAAATAATAGTTTTGTGCTTTGATTGTGTGATTGCTGTTTCTCAGTTTCACTCAGTTTCACTTTTTATGTTGTTTTTTTCCCCATTTCCCACCATGTTTGTTTTTGATGTGAATGGACCATGCTCCTGTCAATCATCCCCTCTGAAATTGAGGAGACATGATGCGACTCCAGATCGACTTGTTTTTGTAAAGTTTCATCAAAGTGTGTGGTTCTGGCAGGTCAGGTTACCAAACATCCCTACAAATGTCTGAATCCTCTAGAAATATTTACACCACTGACCTTGGCTCCTTTCTTGCAGAGGAGGACGGCGATGTCGGTGTGGCCCGCGGACGCTGCCAGACACAGGGGGGTCATGCCGCTGTCTGTGGTCCCATCCACCGGAGCCCCCATTTCCAGCAGCAGAGTGACCATCTCCAAATGTCCCAGATGAGCGTGCACGGCCAGGATCGGGGCGTGACCCACCACCTCTGTGCACCAGGTCACACTAGCGCCACCTAGCATCAGCAAACGACTCACCTGTGAAATTAAAACAATGACGACAGCTAATTTAGATGTGAATTAATTTTAAAGTGGAAGTCATGAGGAAAAGACTAGGTTAGAAATTTCTGGTGAATAGAAATTGAAGAAAAAATGTAATGTATTTATCAGCGCTTCTTGTGCTATTAGGTGGCTATAAAATAGAGTCCGGTAACTTTACTAGTGGCACACTCATACATAAGAATGACTTAAATTTACATTGTCATTCTGTCTAAAAGGTGCAATATGTAACTTTTCTGGTGGAGGGTCTTCCACCTGCTTGTCTCCTTGATTTTCTTAGGTAAATGTTCAGTCTCTCTTCAGTTTGAAACTTAAGTACAAACAGTCCTATCTGGCAAAAAGAATAGCTATTTCTACGGCATAAAACATATTTATCTCAACTGAGACAAGAATGCGATGCCACATAGGTGAGTTACTGGTGAGTTACTGTTTAATGCAATGTGGAACATTAAAAACAAAGTAAGATCTCTGTGGAGGCAAGCAAATCTCACACCGAAAAAGTGCATGGTGGCTTTGAATGGGTCTAGCAGCCAACCACTTTTAAATTGTATGAGTAGTACATTCTGCAACAGTAGCTCTTTTCTCTTCTGCCCCGGTGTAGGGCAGGAGTGTGTCACCTTGATGTTTGGTGTGTAGAGGTTCCTGAGGGAGGCCAGAGCCGCAGAGAGAGAGTCAGTGCTGCAGCTCACCCACATGGCCTGCAAAACACTGGACGAAACACCCGTCTTCTTACTCAGGCCCTGGATGGAAAGAGGGAGGGGTGGGCATGGAAGAGAGAGAGAGAACAGAAAGTTTGGGAAAGATGGTGAGGAAAGAAATAGAGAGAGGACAAAGAGAGACGGGGAGAAAAAGAGGCAGAGGATGATGTCATGAGAAAGGTAGAGAAGAGCAATAGACAGAGATAGAGCGAGAGAGGGAGAGGGGTACAGGGGCAATAAACAAGAGAGAAGGTCAGAGAGAAAGAGAAGAGAACCTCAGACTATAATCACACCCACAGCACATCCCCCCCAAACGCACAATCACTGTCCGCAACCCCTCTAAGTCCTCCAGCCCTTGCACAAAAGTGAAAGAGGGAAACAGTAAAGAAAGAAAGTAAGAGAAAGACAGATTAAACAAGAGTGAAAGAAAGAGAGAGACAGAGAGAGTGAAAGAGAGAGAGAGAGAGAGAGAGAGAGAGAGAGAGAGAGAGAGAGAGAGAGAGAGAGAGAGAGAGAGAGGGGAGGGGGGCTCTAATAACTCCTGGAAAGCAGCGTGCTTTTACTCTACTTGATCACAAATTTCATTAAAGGGATTATGAAAGAGCAGAGAGAGAGAGGTCAAGAGTTTCAGTTTTACATGAAACTCACTGCAAATGTGACACCAAGTTTCACACCAAAACTGATTACAGACCCACCACAAGAACCAGTGTTAAATTAGTTTTGTACGTGCTTTTAATTTAAGTGGATGACCTTCAGTGCAAGTTAGAAAAGAGCTAGAGAAATTGTAGATAAAAAGAATCCAATATTGTAAAAATTTTGCTTAGGGATGTAGCACCGATACTGAATTACTTGAATACATTCGATATTTGTTTCTAAATATCGATTAAGCTAATGTCCTGGTTCGATAACCTCAGAAAGTCTCTTAATGTTTTGTGAACTTTTATTTATACAAAGCTGCAGCTATTTAAGGGATAAATAACAGCCACATAACACATTTAATTTTGGTTCTAAGGAAATAAATGCCCTTTTCAATCTTTGCACTGGTATTTGTTAGTTAATTTGCAGATACTTAAAGCCAAAGTATCAGAATCGGAAAAAGCTGGATCGATGAATCCCTAATTTTGCTGCAGCAACTTCCACACAGTATTAAAACATTGTATTAATATTTCCCAATGCATTTTCCAGTGCTGTTCTAACCTTGTGTAATGGAGGATGTATTAGCTATTCACAAATATAAAAGAAACAGTAAATTTAAGAATTCCATTGATTCTTCAGTTTAAAAAATAAATAAATAAAATAGCTATTCATAGTCTTTATTTTCATCTCCACCTCTGCCGTTCCTGATAAACTTTTCACTGCCCTTTGTTTACGCTTCAGGGCCAACAGCAAAACAACATGAGAAATTTAACTTTTCTTTTAGTTTTTTTTTTTATACCTCAGCTGTGTCCCTGGAATAAATCAATAGTGTAGCGTTTTAGCCTTCGTGAAGTCTCAATACAGTAGAAGTTTGTGTTCATGAATTAATGTGCATGGATTATGAATGGGAGATGATGGGACCAAGGCTGGGTCACTGTTCTGCGTGTTCTGAATTATTTAAACAAGAAATAGTACATCGACTTTTAAGCAACAAACAAGACCAAGAATGAATAGAGGCCAACTACTTGACTTTTTTTAAGAATGAGAAAAAGGGGATTGTAAAGGCTCTACTATTATGTGTTTACTCAGTCACCTTCTCTAGCCCCTAAACGCACTATAACTGACTATAAAATTGAATTTGTGTTACCTTAAATATATGAGCCTTGAGAATGTGGTGTCCTAGCTCCATCGTCTGCTGCCTGTTGAGTTTGCCCTCCTGTCGAGAGAACATGAAGGCCAGCAGTGCATGCCCGCTCCTGCAGAGATACAGTTAGACTAAATGATTGACTCATCTTCAGTGAATGTATGTGTGTATGTATGTGTGCAAGTATGTGTGTGTGGCTATAGGACATATGTGCTCGAGCTGTTCGGTGTTATGGGCCCGGACCCCCCTCACCTCGGGTCACAGAGGAAGTCATTGCTCTCTCCATCTGCTCTCCAGACCAGCCACTCCCTGAAGGACGGGTGACACAGCATACGCGTGCCGTCCCTTCGCCGAACCTAAACAGTGAGGACAAGGACGTGGAAATACAAAGTAAAATCAGGATTTATCCCAGTACTTAAAGGACCCATATTATTCTGTTTTCTGATCTATGTTATAATGTTGTTTCCTTATCAAAATCATACCTGTTGTATTATTCACTCATGTTTAATACACAAATTCTGCATATTTAGACTTCTTAGTTCTTCTTTAAGACAGAAAACGTTCTGTTCCACCTTGCGATGTCATGTGATAATACAGGAGGTGCTCCACTGCGTTTTAAAGCTCCATATACCTTCACTAGAATCATTTAGATAACCTAGAATTATCTATCTCTAGGATAAAAGGAAGCTGTTCACTTGAACTTAACATGAATACAGAATATTTTGAGCTCTGGTGATGCAGACTAATAATAAAGTGTTACTCAAACATGTGTGAAAGAGACAAAACACAACTCCAGTTATGTTATTGATGAGCTAACATTCTAACATGGCTTAAAGCTCACAAGAGTTGTTTTGTGTAACATAGGGTCTGTAAGTAGGACAATGCGAGGTCTAACTCTGGACTAAACCAGGACTAAGGGTGGATTCACTCCTGTACTTCTTTGGTTTATGTTTGAGCCCACATGTGGTATTGGTGCA
Organism: Scartelaos histophorus; assembly: GCA_000787155.1. Lineage (NCBI taxonomy): Eukaryota > Metazoa > Chordata > Actinopteri > Gobiiformes > Gobiidae > Scartelaos > Scartelaos histophorus. The sequence continues at coordinate 5,864 of KN489063.1, read as the reverse complement.
CATGGAAACGCAGCCTAAAAAAAGTCATCCTTGTGACTAAACTAGGACTATTGTGAAACCTGTTTTTCTCAAAACTTAAAGGTTGTGAAAATGGATTGTGATTATAAATGTCAGAAGAATTTTGAAAAGATAATTGTGCTGATTTTATAAGCGAAAATATGTTATTATAATTTATTCAGAAAAGATTTTATTATAAATGTCACATTACCAGAAAGTTTGATTGCAAAGAGGTGGTCACAAGCACAGAAATGGTAATTTGTTAAAAACCGTGAATTTCATATTTCACTTTTTTGTAACAAATGCAGTGTTTCTTTCCCCCAGTGATAAGGTTCAGATGTTTCAGTAACATCACTTTTTCTTGGTTATTATTATTTTGAGGACTTCTCTTTTGTTTGAAAGTGTTAAAGGTAATTGTTAATTCTATGGCAATGGTCCTATTTTTATCACTCTAGACCTCAAGTAATCTGAAAAAATTATAATAAAAAAGCACCAACTTCAAGACTAAAACCATTAAGGATATACCTGACTGAACCAACTCTAAAGGGACTTTTGTACATGCAAATAAAACTGGAGGAAGACCCAACAATTTAACTTCATCATATTACAAATCATTATACTGAGACCGTTACCATGAATCCAGCCAGACTGTCCAACCTCTGCTGGAAGTCACTCCACTCCAGGCCCCCGCTCACGCTGCCTGCATTCAGCGCTCTGAACATTTGCTCGTCAGTTAGTGGATGCAGAGACGCCAGCGTCACATTCAAAACAGGAAGTACGCGTTCAAACGCCGCTTTATCCGGGAAACTCGCACGGCACATGAGCAGATAAACCTAAAAACACATGCAGAAGTCAGCTGTCAGTAATGCAATGTGTTATTTTAAAGGTGCATTGTGTAACTTTTCTGGTAGAGGGTCTGTGTCAAATGCTTTTCTTCATGGAGATGTTATTGCTTTGTCTGGCATGTGTTCACGAGTATTAAACTTTTCTATGTTTTTCTACCTGTTTTTTCCTTTTTTTTGAGCAGTAAAACCTGTAATTGTGATGTAAATGTCATCCAGGCAGAGCAATGACATATCATATTTGAATATTATATATCTGAATATTTATTTGTGCTATATTTGTATATGTTTGTGTTGTTTGTATTGTGATTTAAAGTTTTTCTTATTCTGTAAAGCATTTTGTGTACAAACTGTGCTATACAAATAAACTTGCCTTGTTTGCCATTACAATCATTTCAATTCATTACTTAAATAGTTTTCTATAAGCTGACTATAAGCATTTGCAGAATAAATAAGAACAAAATAATATGTGGAGATCATTAATTAGCAATGTGGGTTTATGACTACAACTAATAGCTTTTGTACTCTGGAGAAGAGCCTTAATTAGATCTATGAAAAAGAGATGCTCAAGTGCCAGCTCTTAAATGACTAACAATAATAATTTCTTATAAACTAGGTGGGCGACATATGCAGTGCTAGAATTTGTATGTTTAATTCAATGTGTTTATTTTTTGTTTTTATGAAAGGACAAACTAAAACAGGACAAAACAAAGGTATAGCTGGTACGAATCTAGATAAGGTCTGGCATATGTTGCTGTGGCATATTGGTCCTTAAATTAACTGCAATAGTTTTTTTTCCCAATTTTTATTCCATTTCCATAACATATGCATATAAAATAGATACTAGTCTGCACTGGATTTGCTTCTCATAAATCAAACTGTGAGAAACCTATACCTCAGCTTAGCCAGCAAGGTAGGATCTACATTGGGCTAAGGCAGTTCTGCTTCACTGCACGGCAAACAGAAAATGACTTGCACAGTCGGTATATTCTAATATAGATATATAATATAGAATGAATATTTTTTATTATATTCTTTATGTGTATATTTAACTTGAAACTGGTTAAGATAAGACAAACTATTATTTGTCCCACAGCTGGGAAATTGCAGTGTTGCAAAACTGACGTCAAGAACAGCAGAAAAATAAGAACATGCAATCAAGTTAAAGTATGATGGTTAAAGATGCACTGCGTAACTTTTTCCACATGTTTGTCTCCATGGAGTTGTCATTGCATTGCACGGGATGTCCCATGGTAAGACATTGCACATTCCGATCTACCACTTATTCATTATGTTTGTTTATGTTGGTCAAAAATACAATAATTACTTCTGTAAATAGGAGCGACTCTGCACAGATCTGAATTGTAATGCAGTATATTGTATATTGTAGTGGCTGGTAATGCAAAAATACCATTAGGTCTACCTACTGTCTTTAAATATGACTGTAAAGAAGCAGAATGGCAGCAAATCTAGCCTAAACAAATCCAACTTAAAATCAAATCTAACAGTTGAAGATTCACAGTGATTTTTTAAATATATCAGCTGTTATATCGGTATCATAAAATAAATCCACATCAGACGGGCTCTGGTAGAAGTGTTATGCAGTGAACCTTTTACGTATTATTTAAAGATACTAATTAGAGAAACAAGAAACTAATTAGGTAGGTAATACATTGCTGATACTTTGCTTAGTTTACTAAAAATAATTTAATTAGTTGCCGCCTCTGTTCTTGTTCTTATCCTACAGAGCCCTCAGTTTATCCAGGTTTGGGACTGACACAAGAACTATACTGGTAAGTGAACTCGTGTATTGGGATTTCACTGTTTCCCATAGTTTCCTGTGTTAATATTTTGCCCCACACGTCAACATCATACAGTGTACTAATAACACATCTGCTGTTCTGTTCCACACTCATTTATACAAAATTAAATGCCTGTCAGTATTGCTTCTGTAACCATGTACTATTTTCGTCAGCTTGTAAAACCTATTTGAAGTAGCTATTTAATCTCTCAGTGATGTAATCTGGAAACAGCACCTGCTCTTATGTGTTTTATTTGAAAAACACAAGCATGAACACTGCATGTCACTTGTGCACCTTTGTGGCAATTTTACGGACATTGATTGCCTTTAGACGGGAGTAAAAAGTAATTTCACAGCACATAGCTCTTCAGGATGACGCACAGTTACATTGGGAATTTGATACACCAACAATTTAGGGATACCTTATAGGAAAAACCTGTGCAAAACTTCCTTGAATATTGCAATAACGATTTGAAACAGTATTTTGAGATTAAAAGTTAAGCATATATAAGTTGTATTTCCATTCATGAGTATTCTTAAGTTGCAATGTGTTTGTAGACCCTTCAAAATGCAATTAGTTAGAAAACCTTATCATTTTCTGTACTCATAAATAAAATAAATACATCTTCTTATTAAAAACAAGTAAAATATAATATTTTAAGCATCCTAACAATAGTATTTGTGGTTCAGTGTGTAATAAATATGTGGATACAGAATAATGGGTAATATAAGTAATTTGGGTCAATAGTTGGGGAGGTCGCAGGTGGAGACAGATCGATTTAATGTTGTTCTGTGAATCATTCCAGACAAAGCAATAACATCTCCATGGAGACAAGCAAGTGACAGTCCCTCCATCAGAAAAGTGACAAAGTGCACCTTTAATGCAAAGTTCACCCCGCCCAATATTGAGTCTCAAAAGTTAAATGTCTTACCTCTGACAATGAAACAGGCACGACTAGATAGTTCCCTCCCTTTATGGCCAGGTGTCCCTTATGAAACAGATCCAATGTGAGTTGGAGGTACAGGACAGACCCATTGCTCCGGGAGGACAGGTGGCTGCTGAATTTACTGAGCAGGAGCAGGTCGGGGGTTGTGCCTGTTGCCGTGGTGACGTTGGCGGCGATGCGAGAGCTGTTGTTGACCCGGTGGTGAATGTAATCGCTAAGGTCAGCCCCCAGGTCACTGCTGTCCGGCAAAATGTCCAAAGAGATGCCGGAAAAAGGGAGGAGAGTGGTGATTTCCTACAAGAGATGGAATATAAATAAAACAAGGATTTGATTAAAGAGGGCTCTATGGAGTTGTGACATTTAGGAGTGACTCAAGTGAGAGAACAGCAGTGACGGGAGCCATCGTCGGCAAATAAAAAAGCCAGAATATAGCTCATTTCACTGCAATACAATATACAATACAATAACAAAAGTAATATCCATTTGGTTATGTCTTCCATGATTGAGTATAGATGGTCATAACAACATTTACACTGTAAAATCTAATAAGTTAACCTTACTTGAAAAAATCTTGGAAAATACTAAGGTACACTATGAATCTAAAGCTGAGCTTACAAATAATTGCACACTGTAGTGTACAGTAAATTTCTCTTTCATCCAGCTAGGCAGACCAAGTTAAATGTACATTAGTTTTCATTCATAGAGCTCATGTTGTGAGGCTGTGCCAACTAATCAGTCAGTTCCTCAAATCTGAAATGTGCATGTGTTTATTTTAAGACCAAGTTAACCTTACTTGAAAAAACCTTGGAAACCTCAATTGCCTAGAATTTTAGTAAGTAAATGTTACTTATATAGACAAGTTAGAGTACAAAACAGGTCGTATTCTACAATAATGCCATTAGCTGTAGTAAAACTTTTGTTCAGCTTAAGTTCAAAACACATCAGAACAAGTGTAACAATTAAATATTATAGCTTGGCCATTCCATGTCAACTCAACCAAGGCCTCCGCACTTAGATGGCAAAAAATGCTGGAAGAAACAAAGCAGGTGTGCAGGTGTAATCGAGCAAAGACTGAATGAACAGAGGGAGGATATAGAGATTGCCCTGGGATGATTTGGGAATGTATGGCAGCAGTAGAAAAAACAAGGAGGTAGCAAAAGGAAGACCAAAATAGACTGGGAAATTGGCAATACATGTTGAAGTTACTTGTCTTATTCAAGTTGACCTTGTGCTTTTTTCCCCCTGAAAGCAACTGTTACTTGACCACAATTTTTAAGATTCACAAATTTGTAGCTGTGAGTGAGTAAATTAGCTGAAATGAACAAAATTAGCAAGTTAACTTTAGTGTTAGATTTTGCAGTGAATTTAAAGTATGCACATTAACTCAATAAACAAAATACATAAGGAATTACATCTTTATCTGTACAAATTTACGGTGGAAAAAGTTAAGAAGAAACTATGTGAGGACAAAACTGAACAAATGGACCTGTAGTTTGTTTCATTCACCCATTTAACAAACAAATCTCACATATATTCAAGTTTGCAAGATAATAGCCTAGTTAAATTACCTTTTTTTCAAAAGAAATTGAAAATCCCAGAGCTGAAATTATCCAAACAAATATGCATGGAGTTTAAAAACACAGTGGAGCACTTCCTATCACATGACATCACTAAGGGGAACAGCGTTTTCCACTTGAGAAAAGATAACATTCAAGCTCATGCTGCAAATTAAAGGCCTCCAGGAAGTTTCATGTAGGATACTGGTAAAGTTAGCCCTCTCTGCTGGGCGTTTTGGTGACACATTAATTACACTTTTCATAGCCTAAATATAGCCTGAGAAAGAACATATGGTTTATTAAGACTCATGCTTGGTAACAAATGAATTCATTCCCTAACCCTTGATTAAGTAGTATGGAAGTACTCATGAAGTATGTACTAAACCTAGACACGTTAAGTTGAATTTAACTTGGTCAATATGAATTGAAGAGCTTGAGACCAATTTTCCCCCCATTTATTTCAACAAAATATGCCTACCCCCAGCACAGATATACAAAACATTTTAAATAATTTTTCAGGCCAATAACTGTGGCAATTCTTGCTAAGATAACCTCAAATGTTCAGAGAATGTATAAACACAGATCAAGATTTTATATTTAATGTTTTATTTTTGTTCTATTTACAAGTTGAGCCATGCCATGCCATGCCAATAGATGACGAGCTGGCCTCCAAAGTTGTCGTCCTCTTTCAGAATGGAGGGTTTACCATGGGAGCTGGAGG
>KN489062.1:43503-59598 GCA_000787155.1 Scartelaos histophorus | reverse complement strand
CCTGTTGTGAATTGACACCTAGTTTAGGGACAGTCAGAGAACGCATGAGGAGTTACCAGCCTGAACGCAGCCTGTCTGCAGCCCTCAGGTGACTGACACATGGGCATGCAGCATGCAGTGGGACCGCCACAGACTGTGTGTGTGTGACTGAGTGTGCATGGAACCAAAACAATCACAGTGAGACTAAGGGCTTCAGGGCTCCCACACATCTGCGCCTGTAAACAGTTATCTACACTTCTGTTATACTATTTACCCGCAGAGGCATGCTCTGTCTGCTCTGTCTGCTCTGTCTGCTCTGACAAACTTGTGCAGACAACAGTGTATAGGGAATTAACTGTAAACTTACAAAATGCTGAAGTAATTTGACTGGCACTACTCTAGTTGCATATTCATAGGTAAACATTTTTATGATAACAGAGTACTGAGCTGAGGTGTGGGAACCCTGGGCATGATGTGATCCCCAAACCCAGAGAGAGAGCAGCGAGCAGTGAGTGAAGTGTGTGTGAAGAGGGAGAGAAGGAGAGTGGGGAGATGGAGAGAGGTAGAGTAGGGAAGGACAGTGAGGATGGGACAGAGGTGACACCGAGGGCATGGTGCCTCTAAAACAAGAGTTCACATCTATAGGAGCAGCTGAGGACACAGAGGAGCAGAGGAACAGTCCAGGAAAAGGAGCTTGTGTTATAGGGTCATTCTGGAGAAAGATTTTTCTAATATCTGATTTTAGAAAAGGACTGGTGTAGACTTATGATAAAATAGTAGAACAATAGAGGCACCACAACTGGCCTCTATATAAAACACCTAAATTCAGCCTAGTAATGCTTATCTATCTATCTATTCTTATCTGATTCTTTAAAAGGTAACAGTCAATGCTTTTGCTCCCCTTCAAAGCCAGTTTTATCTTGCTTTATCAATGCTATATTCAGACTAGAATATTTTGAGAGAAGTTTCAAAATCATCAGTGATCATCCATTATTGTATAGCAATTAATAGCAACTTTTGAATGTAATAAGGAATGAAATAAAAGATCTAAGATTTTGTTATATATTAATACAATATTATTACCTATACACAGCTGTTATGATTTGCAGTCTTTTCAATTAAATATTAAATTTTGGATGTATTCTTACATATTTTGGCAAAGGTCTCATCCATTTCCTTGACAGATCCTCAGAGGCCCACTTTAGTCCTCCGCTCTGCACATGCACTCAGCCTGCTAATGGCGACTAGCTCATGTGTCTGTGTGGCGAGCACCGTGAGCTCCAGCTGGCCCTGCACTGCCTTAAAGGAGCTGGCCTGGCACTGGTGATGAAAGAGGCCGTGATGTCTGCAGAGTGGAGGGTCGGTGGAGGGTTGGTGGACCCTCTAACGCCGCACACACAGCCCTTTGTTTGTGGCTGCAGAGTGCTGCTGTGCCCCGGGCACAGATTTCACTTTGACAGTACAGCAGTGGAGAACGCACTTTTGCTCTAGTTCAGGTTTGTTCTAAAGCACATACAGACACTTACCACTGAGACACTCACCTCCACTGTGTTGTTGTTGCCGGTTTTGTCATAAGCATCCTGTGTGCCTGTGGGAAAGGAGCAGCGCAGGGAAGAAGCACAGAGATCAAGTCAAGAAGATGTCAAAGATATAAGGCTGAATGTATAAGAGGATATACAGTCGGGCAAATAGGATACACTGTAAGTCACTGAACAATTTACATCTGTTTAAAGGCACAGTCATATACATAGACATACACATATACATAGATATTCCATCTGCCTACAAGCTACAAGCTGAAATAACCTAAATGCTGAAATAACTATAAAGCAAAAGCATTATTTTATAATCAAAATAAAAACTCTTGGTCATTTGACATACCAATAATTCTTCTTTCTTGGATTAAAACTACAGAATTAATTCAAATAAATATCCAAGGGACATTTTTTGTATTTTCCATTACAAATTTGTCAAGCCCTATTAAGATGGAGTATTTTCCAAGTTGTGAGCCATTTCATTAAAGTAGACCTATTATGCAAAATTAACTTTTTAGAGCTTTTAACCATGTTATAGTTGTTTCCGCTTCTCATTTTCTCTTTGAAGTTTTATTTAGCGTTATTCATGCATGTTTTAGTAATCTTTATTCATTACTATATTCAAGATGTCATTGCTCCAATTTATTCTGCTTGGTACTTACTTCATTCTACATTTCTTAATCAGTGATATGCATAGAATTGTGCAGTGTTGTGTGGTCATTTTTGCACAGATGAAAAAAAAATCCACACCTTGCTATCATGATCTGTGGCTTGGGCACAGGCAGTTAAATTGTTTATTGTATTAAGATGTGTATGACCAATATTATGATTTTAAATTTCCACTTGATAACTTATTGATCCATGGCCACGGGTGTCATAGATTCTAATTATGTATCAGACTCAAACATGATTTGACTTTTTTAACAGTAACACTAACAATGAAGCACAATATATGTCCCTTTACTGAATGGGGTGGTAGGTGGCCCTGAGAGCCTGTCAGCAGAATGAGGAGGCTCTATTCTGTCATAGTGTGCACAGTGTCCCAGTACCTGAGGGTGAACCGTGGCCTGTGTGCTCCACCTGGCCTCCGTTGGTGTGGATGCCATGTTGGATGCCCTGCTGCCTCTCCAGCTCCCCTGCACATAGACACAGGGATTAGGCCACTCTCTCTCTCTCTTCTTCCACACTCCCCTCATCCTGCTCTCCCACTGTTGCTCCTGGTCATTTACTAAAAACTTAAATGGGATGTGGACCACTGTGTACTTAGGATGAATGTGTTGGACCACAGCCTCCCATGTACCATGTACCTCTCTCTCTCTCACGCGCGCACACACACACACACACACACACACGCACGCACGCACGCACACACACACGCGCGCGCACGCGCACACACACACACACACACACACACACACACACACACACACACACTACATCTCCCCCCTCTCTGTATACTCTGAACTTTTAAAGGATGTGGATCTCTCCTTCTCTTGCTCCCTCCCCTTTAACCCCTCTCTCTGTAGACTCAGTACTTACACAGGATATGGACCCCCCCTCCCCCTTGTATACTTAGACTTACACTGGATGTGGATCTGCTCCATCTCGTTCACCTCAGCGATGGCCTCCCTCAGCTCCTCTGCAAACTTGCGGAGCTCCTCTCCACTGGGGGAGCAGAAGCTCACCAGCTGTTTCTTCTCTGAAGTGAACGGGCTCATCATGGTGATGCCGTGGGCGTAGTCTGGACACGGGACAGCACAGGACAGTCAAACAGGAGGAAAACAAAGATTTTCTCAAGAGGCATCATTTCCATCAATTCTATCTACATCTTAAACATGAAGAGTTATATAATAAATAGTCAACACAGGTTTTCCTGAACATGAATATGCCTGGAGAACACCTTCACTTAGTGTTCATTTTGAGAGTTTAAGGGTTTTTAGAGTTAATTTTATCCACATTTTGTCCTTTTTATCATAATATTACAATAATTTTCTCTCTCTCTCCTTTCCTTCCATTTCACTGACAACCTTCAGCTCCACAGCAGCAGAACCACCAGCCTCTCCATCTCCTCCAGTTCACTATAATCCCATCTCATTCATCTATGTCACTACGAGTCCTCATGGGTGACATTTCCCTTGTTTCATTGTAGACATACTTTTAAAAGTTTACTAAACACTACATAAAACAACAAATCCCCACACAGTTTTCAAACAGGACAATAAAAGACATGAGACAATGTACCAAAGTTTTATCCCATAAATCCTGTCTTGTTTTTGTCCCGTCAAACTGAGCCGAGAAAATGATGAATGTTGCAAAAACAGGCCATCGCTCCTCCTCAGTAACAGCTGTTTGGGCTTTGTCGATATTATAGCCTCATGTTTTCTGACTAAAACTGTCAAAATAACATAACACGGTGCAAGTACATCTTCTGCCCCATCGGACCATCTCACCCTCATCTCTGTATTGTTTGCTCCATTGACTTTCTCCTCTGCATCCTCTGCTGCATCTGACCCTTTCCTCTGCATCCTTTACTCCATCTGACCCTTTCCTCTGCATCCTCTGCTCTCACAACCTCACAACTTCCTGTGTTCTCAATACATCCATAGATCTATTTGGTCTTCCTCTAGCCCTCTTGTTTCCTGACATAATCAGAATCCTCCTACTTATGTTTCACTCAATTAAATTTTCCACAATGTTATTTTAACTTACTGGACAATATTTGCATCTCACTTTTTTGTTTGTTCCTTTAAACACGGAAGAATGACACATTTATCCTTTAAGTAATTTCCCTCTCCATTGGTTCCATTCGTCATCATTTCATTGACAAAAGCTAATCGTTTGTCTTAAGAATATAAGTACACATTTGCTGGCACTCCTCCGGCTGGCACACAGCTTAAGGCAGGAGTGTGGGTGATTAGGAGCCAGAGGGGACGTGTCAAACTTCATTTATCTGCTCATGAATCACGCCTTTCTGTTCCAAACACTGAAGGAGCTGCTTTTCAAACACAGGATGCCCTTGATATGAATCCCACTTGACTGAAAAGGATCATTCTGAAGGTAATTGGCTTAAAAGCTGAAAAAGTCAACAGCATGTTTTGGTGTAATTTAACATTCATTTGTGAACAAAGTGGGCATTTATCTGAGTGGATTTGAGGTTTAATATTAGAGGCATTTGTCTGGGCTGTTTGGGTTGTTCACTGTACACTGATATGCTTTAGGATCAATCTTTGAACAAAATGTCTGGTGAAAACAGAAGGAATTTATTTAGAGTGTGTAAAACTGGAGAGTTAAATTTTAAAACAGCTAAGAGGAATACAAAAATTTCATTGCTAGATATGTAATTAGTGCAATAAAAAAAACAAGGCATTCCTTTTTTTAACCAAATAACCTCCCTCAACTTGTCACTGCTAACTCCTGCAAAATTTAAAAACATTTATTCAAAAAAGTAATTTGAAACCAATATGGTGTTTTGTGCCCTCTTAAATGGTGCACCGCGACTGTGGCCGAGACAGAGGTTAGAAGTGCACTGGGCTCTTACACTCATTGCTGAAGAGGTGGAACTGCATGCCCAGTAGCCCCATGGCCTTACAGAAGGTGTAGCAGGCAGCACTCTTTTTCTTAGGACACATCTTGAGGATCTGGAGAGACAGCAAACACACATGAGCCTGTTGATACATTACACAGTTTATATATAATGCTAATATCTGACCAGCAGCAAGTCGTTAAAGAGGAACACTTCCCTCTGCATCTGTGACAGCTTCTGTTTGTGAGCTTTGTTTGCATCAGGGACCTCGAAGAGCCGACAGCAGCAGACCAGACGCCTGTGCGGCACAGCCAGTATCTGAAAGCACACAACACTCTTATGTTTATTCTGCATGATTTTAAAACGTTTGAGTGGGTCAGTGGAAAGTGGAGCTGTACAAAATACCACCAAATCAGATTATTTGCACAGTTTTCAAGAGAATAAGAAGAAATAACAGCGTAACAGAGTTCTACACAGCAGCCTGGCTTGGCTCTCGCCAAAATTGTTTGAAAAGAATCATCGTATTTCTACTAAAATAGGCCAAAGCACATCTGCTGATGTCACCATGTTTGTTTTGGTTTGTTTAGCACCGGCTTCCACACAAACCAGTGTGCTGCCCTGTGATTGGTCAGTTTCTGCACCATCGTTGGGATGGGACTTATGCAAACACTTCAGCTGGAGCTGCTCAGGACAGATTCTCAAAAGTTTATGTACTCACTCGTGATTTTTGTTTTCTTGCTGGCAAGATTAATAACTGCGAGCAAAGGCACTGAGAAGACATAGTTATTATGGCACTTTGGGCTCTATGGTCACTGTTAGTGGTCACTATCAGTATCATACACACAGTAAGTAACATTGAGTACGTACAGTTTTGAGTCCAAGGATGGACTGCTCCACACGGCTCACGTAGGTCACATGGTCCTCGTTGGAGCGCAGCTCCCTTTGCTGGATCCTCTCGTAGATGCCAGACACCATGTCCCTGGGGATGTCTGCTCCATCATCCACCCCTATGGAGAACATATGGACCACTCACATCAGATATAACACTCCTGTATGAACTGTTTACTCTGAGCACTATGTAACTGTAAGAATCTTATCATCAGAGGAAATCTAATACAGCAAATACATACGTACATACATCAAAATGAAATGAATAAATAACAAATAAAATACATTAAATTCAATACATAGTGACATTATTTTTATTGCTACTCCCTCACATATACATGTCTTAGAATTCATAACTCCTGCATGTAGACCAGAGCAGCATTGCTGTTTGCTTTATGGGATCACTTCACACAGAATAGTGACAGCCTTGTTTATTAATAGAAGCTGTAAATCAGGCCATTTGCATGTTCACAGTATGTGGCAGTATTCTCCACACACGGCACACAGCACAACACACTGGAGTACACAGGTGGCTCTGCTGCCATTGTTACAAATTCCATAGGAAGGTCACAATCCCCTTATATGGTCACAGTTAACCTTATATGGTCACAGTAAACCTTATATGGTCACAGCCTTCCCTGGTCGGGTGAAGGTGAATTTGTACAGGCCACATCTGGTGCTTTCAGATGATTCAATTTCTTCAGGACAAGTAATATAAGGGACGGGAAGGGATCCAATGTTGGGGAGAAGGAGAGCTCAAATATATTGTAAAATACATCCCCTGTGACAGATCTTATACAAAAACAGGATTTCTATTACTGGTAACATGTTTTTTGTAACAATATATTGATGAATTAAATGATAGACTACATAATACTTGTGCTCAAACAAGTTATTAAAAAGGAACATTTTAGCTAGTTACATTGTTGAATGTAATTGTTGCAAATCCAGAAGGCTGTAGTTATTTATAAGATTGAACGTCCTTTGAAGATGCAGTCTCCACTGGGGCTCATAGAAAAAAACAACAACTTCTAAACCAGTACAGCCACACATCTGAGTTATAATATGAAGTTAATGTAATCTGGTGGACTAAACATTATATAATGCACAAAAGTATAGGCAAAAAAATTAGACAAACTTAATCATGTCTGAAGAAGCGATGCAAGAAACACAAATGTTCAAATAATCATATTAATAATCATATTGTCCATATAAAGCTTTTGTCACACTAAGTCTTACTTACTTACTTTCTTACTCAGTGCAGAAAGAGTAACTCAACTAAGAGTACTATTAGTACATTAAAATAAAATATTACTAATTACTCAGTAGGTTGTTCTAAAAATTATACTTTTGATTAGTGAAAAGTCCTGATAATGTTCATTGAGTTTGTTTATGGTCTGGTTTGGGGCTCTGAAACTGAAAACTTGGAACTTGGATCTTTAGTCGTTCCTTTCATTCATTATTCAACAAAAATACCAGTGCTTTTAGTTGATAAAAATATCTACTTTTGCATGTATATAGTTGTATTTTTAGTCATTACAATTACCTTTTATTTAGTTATAGTTGACTAAACAATCTTCCTGTTCCTATCTCACATTTCATACTCCCAATATTCTTCTTATATCATAATCTCTAACTGCAGTGATTGTAAAAGTGACTGGGCTGAGCGGGTTTTGCTAGTGCACAGGTCATGGTGATTGTGGTGAGGCTTGGAGCTCACTCATTTACTCCACTTCAAGGGCCTGTCAGTCAAACCTCCCCTCCCCCCTCTCTCTAAACTCAGTCCTGTTCTTATCACATCCTCTCGAGTGAATGTGAAAGTTATGATTTATGATAGACCTAAACCAAGGATATCAAAAAGCCCATTATACGGCCGCGCTGCTGTTTCACTTTTACGAGTCAGATTCTTGTGCTCCTGGCGACCGCTCACTCCACTCTGAGGTTATGTCATCAAGGCTCCAGCCTCAGTCATAGTGGTGAGAGCATAAAGTGTATTTCATGGTCCCATTAGATCATGTTAACTCTGTTTAATAGACATGGTAAATCCTAATTAATCTTCACTAGAACTAATTGCAAGCCAGTAAATACTCAGAGACCACATTTACATTTGGATACAGCAAATCTAAATAAAGATCAGTGTACTAATAGTCACAGTGATGTATAGTTAAGACTTGCAGGTGACTCAGTGGTTGAGTTATAGCGTATATGCAATGAGGTAATGATGTTGTATTGTGAAATGTAATATTCTGTCTTTCTTTGGACAGGAGACACATAATCGTGCAATGGAGATGAGACTCCAAACCAATGATCTCCTTTGTTTCACATGCATCACTGAAATAAACAAATGTGACTGAGCAGCAACCATAACCCATTTCTTTGAAGCTGCATAGATTTGCATGGCCGACTCCACAGGGACAGAGTCGTCGCACCCCAAGTGATATTTAATACAAAGCAAACAGGAAGAAAAGGTGCTACGCAATTAGCAGGAGGTAAAAGATAATGATGGACATACGGGGCACAGTAACAACATTTAAATATTGTAACAGCAAGTACCCTTTCACACAGCAGTGTTGCCCATTAATTGAGGCGACTATCATGGCCCATCATAGTCTACAAGTTAACCAGGCACGTTTCAGTAACTTAGGGCCTCTCCTGGGCCCTATTTGAATCTTCCTTACGGTTAGTTGTAAACTGTGCAAAGCTCAGCCCACAAGCCCACATCATCCATGCTCCTAGAAGACAATTTTTCCTTTAATATATAAAATGAGTGAGATACAGTGATTGTATTGTGATTGTGCTCTGAAGGAGTAAGTTAGCAAGGAGAGCAAAGAGAGGGGAGACTCAGAGCGCCAAAAACAAAAGTGAAACTTTATTAAAAATGTTAATACGTTATTTACAGTGAATATAGTATTTTCAAAAAAATAAAAGGTGACATTTTGATCTAAATATTTGATGTGTTAATATCAATAGCGGTTAATATCCCATAGAAGTAAAAAAAACAAAAACAAAAACAGACAACTCTTTAGGATTAAATATTGACAATAAACATCACTTATAGCACAAAACTTGTATAAAATGAAATTATTCAACCAAAATGATGTGAAACACTGCACAGGGACAGAGTGGTGCACACTGTGCAGAGTGTACTTACCCCGTAAGTTACGTATGAAGTCATCCAGGCCCATCTTGCGCTGGGGCTTGATGTTGGGGGAGTACATGTCTGTGTTGAGGAGGACCACAGCGAAAGCCAAGATGAAGATGGTGTCCGGGTTATGGAACTGCTGCACCACGTCCGGGTTACACATGCAGTACCGCTGGCTGGGAGGGACAAAAAGCACAACAAACACATGTCAGGAAATATACTTTACACAGATTCACTTTTATTTAAATGTTATTTTAATGAACTCAAACTGTACTACTGACAGTAGCTCTATTGTAATATTCTTTTATTCTCTAGTCTAGCCATATCAACATTTTCTTGCTATCTGTGCTTTCAATTTCTGCACCTGAATATTTTATCTTAACATTTTAGCTTACATTGAGGAATGTCTGGTACTACTGCCTTTCATCATGGTAATGACTCTTTATAATGGAAATGATAAATTCTTGGTAGACTTTCCAAGTGACTTTGTGCTTATGCCACCCTAATGTAGTGTTAAATACACGGTAAATATGAGTTTTTAAGCAGAAGTTGCACATTAACACAAAGTCAAATGTAAAAAAAGCAAATCACAAAATCAACAATAAAACAGCAAGATATTTGGTATTAAGTGAACATTAAATTTGGCATAACTCAACAGGCAATAGGTTCTGCTCAAAACACATAGTCCCAAATAGATACAGTGTGTTCTCAGCATCCGACCAAAAGCACAAGAACGCACACAGGTCACACATCACACAGGTCAAAGATCACACAGGTCAAAGGTCACACAGGTCAGAGGTCACAGAGGTCAGAGGTCAAACAGGATAGTTCAACAAGCACCATCCTTAAAGAAATCTCCCATCCCAAATGCTTAACCTGCACATGACAACACCATTAGACTGCACATCAATAAAACACACCACATTTGACTTTAACAGTTCTTGGTCTTGTTGCAAAACGTGTTCCCTTTTTTTGGACTAATTACGTGAACGCGTACTTTCAGCTTGTACATGATAGAGTAGTGTTGTTTTAAAGTTATCATACTTTTACAGCACTACACATTTATAAAGAGATAAACCACACAGCAGAATGTGTTAAATTAGAAACCATTGCTCCTTCACTGATTACATTATTAAAAGGGGGTTATTTACCTCTATGGGGTTTAACTGCTCACACATAACATATTTAGATCACCATGTTACCTCTTCTTATTTTAAAAATGCTATATTTTATAAAATCACTATTAACATTATTATAATAACAATATATTAACATGTTTTAGTCCTTCCTTTGCTCTCTGCACTGGTCACTCATCTGAGACATCACAACACAATCAGCGCAGCATGAATCCCGCTAATAAAACTACTGCACATCGCATCAGGTTTGTGAAGTTGCAGTGTATTGTTTTGTCTCATGCTTTTGAATATTTATGGAGAATTGTCGTGTGGGACGGGTGATGTTTATGGCTTATGGGTTTTTCATGAGGGAAAAACAAAGAAAGCTAACAAAAAAATCTACTTTGCATAATACCCCCTTTTTAATGATACAACCTGCAGCATACAGTTTTTCTTTTTTATTTTATTCATCCATTAACTATAACTATAAGTGCAGCTAGAGTCAACAAATCACCAACAGTTTAAACTTCCATACAGTACAGTGCATTTTGCTTAGTCTGTGTTATTCTGTATAAAGTGAATTTCCTTGCCCACAGCTGTTCACACATGCTTTTTCCCGGCTGCAAGGGACAAAAAGCACACAAGGTACAATAACAGATGTACTGATAAACCTTCAGATAAGAAGGTAAAGGGAAAATAACACGGAATCAGAACTAAGGCATATCAGTGAATTATAATTGGTTTATAAAGATACAGCCCTGCTAAATAAATGGCTGCAGGTCTATGAATCTACACACCTAATGCTTTGGTACCAGTGCCAAATTTAACTTCACAATTAGATAAGCAAATTTATATAATTTTAAATAGTGACAATGAATGAGATTAGATTTCTCATGAGTATTCATTTTAATTAGAAACAGGGACAAATGAGCAGAAACATTAATCTGAGCAGTCAAAACTTTGGGCCGGGGCTGTCGCTGATAAATTTGAGTCTAACAATTATAGCGAAGTGAAACTGGGATTTTGATGAAAGGGGACATGCTAGATTTGACTCGCTAATAGATTAAGATATGTGACCAGTTTAGTAATCTTCATCATAATGAGAGGTTCAGAGTAACACATTCCTGAATGGCAAAGTTTGGCAAAATGCCTAATTTGCAGACAAACCTTGTGATTACTTTTAGATTAGCAATGTTTGTTTTCATAGTTGGATTCTGGTCAAAGTGCAGGGGTATTTTACTTTTATGGGGCATTAAGAGGGGATATGTTGTAGTTGAATAATTGGAGCCTTTGCTAATTGCACCCATTCAAATTGCAATTTTGATTCAACTGCAATTAATTGTAGCCCTATTACTCGGCCACAAAAGCAGTGGAGTTCACAATGAAACAGAACATGTAAAATCCACATTCAGGTATCAGAGTTAGTGTCTCCTCTTTGAGCTCAAGGACAACTCAGATTCATCAGGTTTTAAAAAGAAAAAATGAAAGATTGAGCTTTAGATTTGAAAAACATTCACAACCTCACAGAGCAAAAGAGCATGTTGTGAATTAACAGCCTACAGGACAATTAATAATAATAATACTTTTGTCTTATATATCATATATTTTCCAGATGCTCAAAGCCACTTTCAATTTTACAATACAGTGCATTATTCATTCAGTCAACACTTGATGATGGCAAAGTACTACAGTCGTCACCTGCAGCAGACTGATGGAAGTGAAGCTGCCAAGCACCAGCACTCACAGACCACTTTCATACCCTTTCTCACAGTGGGGGGCGAGGTTTTGCCACTCGCCCCCCACTGTGAGAAATGGTGCCCAGGGGTCTCCCATCCACAGAACAACCAGGCCTGGACTTGTTTAGCTTCTGAGATATGACGAAATCAGGCCTTGACAAGGAGATTTGGCCACAACAGTGACTGATACAAGCGACAGCCTCCACAGTATCACTGTCAATAAGATGAGAACACACGGCTACATTCTGACTTAGATTTAGATTGAGTATGGAGAGAGAACTGACACAACCTCTGTGCATAAAGTGAACCTTTATTTCTCCCACAATGGGGAAACTGGTTACACCTTGACACATAAAGACAGGGTCTGACACGCATATGGGCTATTAATTGTACATATTAAGATCACTTTTTATTGCTGTGAAAATGTAATCTTCGCCAAAAACAACTTATCGAAAACTTTAATTAGTTTAAGTTTTACTGAAACTAATTAAAGAGAACGTTCTGGTTATCTAGGCTTGTGATGTTAGGGGTTAGGGGTTTGAATAGTGCCCGGGCAAAATGACAAGATCCCTCAAACATGTACCATTAACAATTAATGTTGTAACATTTGATGACAATGTTACATTACATTTATATACATTATATTTAGCATAATACTCCCTCTTTAAACATAACACAACTTTATATACTTCAACTACTTGTTTTGATAAATAATAACAGTGAAAGTCCCACACACACACAGAAGTAAAGAGCCACTATGGCAATTGCCTTGTAAATGTGGCCGTCTCTGGTAAACTACAACTGAAATAATTCATATAACATTCATATAAGATCTATTTTGCATTTATCCTTTTAGCAGTAATTCAGGATAAAGTCCTTTTGGTATTTCCTACCAGGGCTCTGCCTGCTTATTCTCACTGCTGTATAGAGTGAGCTGAGTGGAGATGTGAAGACCAGAGGACTCTGCAAACCTCTACAGGGGCTGGAGAACTGAACACAGCAGTGTGGAGGGCTAACACAACCAGAGAAAATTATTTTGTACAAGTCAGATTTTACTACCCTCAGTCTTTGAGAACAGTGCCATGGTAACACAGGGGACCACCCAGATTCTTGAGAAATGTAATGAGAATAAGTAAATGGACGTCAAAGTACAATATTAGTTCTTTGTATTGTCTGGATATTTTCAACATTTTAAACATCTGCCTAAAAGAGATTCTAACTCTATTCTTTTCAATTATACTGTGACCTATAATCACCAATCTGTAAAATAGATTCATCAAGAAGCTCATTTACTTTATTTGTTTAGCTAATATAAAATCTCATCAAGGGCTGAGCAAATGAGAGTAAAAAGTCATTTCTGTCACAGTAAAACATGAGCTCTCAGAAGCGGAATGAATTGACCTAATGTATTTTAATGAAAGGGACAATATGTCACTTTCTGGAAGTGGCACAACACCTACATGTTTCCATGGAAATCTGAAAGTTAAAACCATACTTTGGAACATTCTCCACCGGAGGAAGAACATTTCCATGGAGACAAACAGAAGGAGGCTCTCTTGCAGACTCACAGGTGCTCAGAGGAAAGATGTCAATAGTATTACTAATCTGATATGAAGCAATACTAAAACTAGTCTTGAAACCAAATACTTCGCTAATCAAGTTTGAAATGTTAGTATTGTGACAGCACTAGTGAGGATGCATGTTTTTGCTTTTACAATGCGATTAAAACAAAATGAAAACATACTTTTATTTTAGTGTATATTTGGTTACATACTGTGGCTTTAATATTAATATAATGCAGATTCCATATTTCACACTCCTAACCCAACAATCAGTAGTCTCAATCTTGGTGCTTGACATTTTCCACCAGTATTGAGGCATGGGTCAAATACAGAGGATGAGGTCTTTATGGAGTCAAAACGTCTACTCTAACCTTGTGTCCTTCTAACTCATTTTAAGCATCTCTAGAGTGTGCCCTGTGCATGTGCCAGTCTGCTGCTTTCATTCAGAAGTCTCCAGTCTGCGTTACATAAGGAGTTCTATTTAAACACCCGCTCGCCCTCCCTCTTCTCCACATGTGAGCCAGCTGGCACAGAGGCCACTCGCACAAAGCACTACTTAAACAGGAGTGTGCCCATGCTACGCCACAATGACATAACCGCTGTTACGTAACACTGTGGAGGAGATGTGGTGGTCCGGTACCGTGCACTCACCGAAATCACTGCTGAGGAAAGAGGGAGGGGGGAGGAGGGGGTGATCCTGATGCATCTGAAATCGGCGGCACCCTGGGGAGCCGTGATGGAGTGTGATTAGCTGACGAGCGCAGCGGGAGGCTCTGATTGGCTCACGGATCACACCCACAGAGGGGAAGCACTACAGGGCAAATTCTACAATTCTACATTTTTTTAATGTGTGTTAAAAAAAAACATGTGGAGGGAAAAATTAGCAACTAGATTTTATCAGTGATACAGACCTGTGGAAATGAGGCTTTCCCAAGGACACAATGACTGAGATTGACTTTTTGGTCACTGAGGCACTGTTCTTGAGGTCAAAATAAGTTTGCTGTTCTGTCTGAATCTAATTATTAAATGTTTTATTATCAGGAAGTGTGTGTTAGTGTGCTAGTTGTTGTATTTACTGTCATGGCAAAACCCCACACTCAACTCGGTGAATAATTAGGATAGGATTGGGACAGTAAATATCTCTTTACTCCAGTTTACAAAAACATGCATAATTTCCATATGTGCTGTGAAAAAATAATATAAAAGTGAAACAAGCATAAATTTTCCTCCATTTGATCCAAAACAACCCTCCTCTTTCTTATATCCAAAAACTGTACCTGCCAACTCAACTCTCAGTATTTAATGAGTGTACGGCATTTCATATTCATAAACACAAAGACAGAAAACATGTCAGTGTTAATCTGCAGTTTTTAAGATAATTCTAGCAGAACTGCTGACCTTGTCATCGTTTCAAGTGATCTGTCATTGTCTTTTTGGATGTTTGAAGATCTTGGCTTTGCTTGAAATATTCTGCAGCCTGGCATTTAATCTCATCTATCTCTTAGTAATTCCTTCACAGATATATTTAATGCTCAAAAATACCTTAAAAGCATTAATTATTCCTATTATTTAACATACATTTAATATGTTTAAAGTGGGACTAAACACCTACACTCTGCCCACAACCACATGTCATATAGAGCTGCTAATCTGGGCAGGACCTGGAGGACTGAAGGGGAGAGTGAGAGGGAAAAATTGGTCTAACACAGGGGTGTTCAACAGGGGGATCAGGGTGGTAATTTTTTTTTTTTTTTTCATTTTTGAAGGATGAGGATTCACTGGTTTTCAGGGTGTTCTGGCTGTGTGCTGATGTCTGTCTCTCTCTCTTCATTCCCTTGTGTCTCACTTCCTGTCAAACTACAAACACGTCAGCACAGGTTTGATTGTTTTTTCCAGGCTACATGTGAAGAGTTCTGTTACAGCGCTACTCTAACGCACAAGCTCCTCTCATACTACAGCGCATCGGGAAGGGGTCAGGCAACTTCATTCCCCAGCCTGCATTAACCAGGATCTGCACACCTCTCTCAGCCCACCTCCAGGCTGAGAGAGGAGGGGAAGTGAACAGAAGAGGAGGGGGTGTCATCCCTTTCCTCTCGCTCCTCAGATCAGAAAAGTTGAGTGTCCTATATCAAGCTCTTGTCCATGCACACTATGGCTCCTCTCTTGTTTAATCCAATCATTAAAACAAGTCACACTTTCCATTTTCCATGATGCTTTTTTTTCCATGATGATTTTAGGATAAGCCTGGACTTGTTAAGTGACTTTTACCCCCTTAGTATTGAATATACAACAGAGTAGCAATGTTTATACACAACCCTATGCCCAGTTTAATACCAAACACAATTATATGTCATATATATATAGTAGGGCATCCCTGCTCCAGCTCTCCATCAGTTTTGGATCCCTGGCCTGAAAAACGTTGAAGGCCACTGGTCTAACAGCTATGCACATTTTAGACTCCGTCCCTGCAGCCTTGTGTTTGTAATCAGAAACACCACTGTGTAATCAGGGCTGTCCTGTGTGATGTCATCAAGTACTTGAAATTATAGTGGCCACTGGAGGCAACTGGAGGCTCAGTTTTTGTGTTTAATTCAACTACAGTGTGATACTGTAGG
>KN489062.1:23792-43485 GCA_000787155.1 Scartelaos histophorus | reverse complement strand
AAATGAAACAATCTCCATGGTGACAGGCAGGTAACAGTCCTTCCATCAGAAAAGTTACATAATGCACCATTACATTTGAAAATAAGCTAATTTGTAAAAACAACTAGAAGTAATTATAGCATATTTATTTAAATGTAGAGTCTTAGCGGCCAAAATCATTATTCATTGCCTTTGATGAGTGCTCGCTTTTCTTTTCCTCCAGTATTATTTTTGTTAAACTTTAGTTCCGCTCCAATTAGAAAAACATACATTTGCCTAACTCTCACTAATCCCATTATAAGTGCAGCTATTAATTAACCTCTGTTCACAGTGGACTGCTGCTGGCTATCACCTGGGCTGCACCTTCATTATCCTGCCCGCATTATGGAACCGAATGCAGAAATCAGGACTTAGATTGCACCGAATGGGAAACGACTAAAAAACAATAGGTATAGATTAGAAAAGGCGTTTATAATATAGGATGTAAGTAATTGGTTTGTGGGCTGAATGTAAAAGGTGTCTTGCTTAATTAGCGGGTAGTTGTATGCCTTTGTGTTGACATTGTGAGACGAGCCCAGGGGGAGGAGCGGTGGACATCAGGATAAAGAAGGTGTCCGATAGAATGTGGCCGTTTACCGGGAGAAGGGAAAACAATAATGAACATTTTATCGGCTTTGGGTCCGCAGGGAAGTGGGCACATATTTGCGGAGCGTTTCAAGGACGGGAGATGCCGGGAGATTACTGGACTGTGGACTCCAAAAAGACAGGAAATGTCACTTACTGCGAATCATAAAAATTTATCTGGGGCTATTTGAAGTTTATGTAGTGCGGTTGATGTGGAAAGAGAGTGGAAATTACTACTTACTGAACCGCACTCCCTTGACACTACTAGATACAGGTATTCAGCGCATACAGGAAGTGTTCTGTTAGCATCAGTTTGATACTAGTTCATGCTTTTCTCTCAGCCGTCAGAGGGTGCCAAATACCAACCTAATTCAAATAATCGAAAGGAAAGTGAGGGGATTTATTTTTATTGAACTTTAAAGCTGGAGTACATTTGGTGTGGCTATTGTAAAAGCAGCAATTTATGACTAAATGAGGCCACTTTCTGTAGCTAATAATACTTTTTTTTTTAATTTCTCATCAGCCTGGAAGTAAGTGCCGAAAGCAGTGCTCTGTTTGGCTGCTCTTGGGCAGTCCACTTCAGTTTCACTTCGCTGTCTGAAAAAAGCTGCTCTGAAGCCGTGCACGCACCCACACATGCATTCTTGTTTATCAGACAATAAAACTGTAAATAATTAAGATGCAGACAGCACGTAGTGGACATATTTTGACCTCAGGAGCTGCTTAGCCTTAGACAATATATCTGTACTGGGACAAGACAACACACAGAAGGAGCGGACACAGAAATATAAATTATTTTTGTATAAAGATGCCATTATATTTATATTATTACATCACCTAAATCAACTTCTAGCCTAGACTATTCAAATTGTGATCGCGATTGCGCTTAATCTTGCAGCCCTAGTTAGAAGAGTTTTCGAATAAACATAAATTAGCTCCTGTTGCTGAACACTGTACCAGGAGTGGCAATAAATCCAGCTATTGACAGAAAAGTGGGGCAGAGCAAAGTATGTGACTCAGCCAGACAAAATATAGCACCACAGCCGGAACACATAGATTTATCCTGCTCTGTATCAATACTTCTTGCGGCTTGTGAACTGAAAAAGATATTGCCTTGTTGAAGTCCCATAAGCTAACGTGCTTAGCCATGATTGTTACCTCCGTCTGTATAATGAAAGGTGTCATAGAGGCCACGACAAACTAAAGCCTTTCACTTTGAGCTGCAGCTTTGAGAGTGAGACACAGTAAATCAGCTCATATCCAAAGCTCCTCCTCTTCCTCCTCTCTCTCTCTCTCTGCTAACTCATGTGCTCTTTTAAACATTTATTCCCTCCTCTCTGTCCAACACCTGTCCTCTCTGACGTCCTTTGTCTCTGACCACTTTTTTGCACTAGTCACTTCACGTTGCATTATTCACTGACTCATCTCACACGCTGGTGGTAAGAGCCATTCTCAGCTTATGGCCTTTTCACATATAGGGCTCCATCAATATGGAAAATCAGAAAAGCCAAAAATATGTACAATAAAATAGTCAAAAGAATTATTCAGAAGTTCCACATGATGTTACTAAACTAATCTAGACAAGCAGGTGATGCTACTAGACCATTTATTTAACATCTTACTATGCAACAATTCAGGCAAAACAGCAACATCTCCACAGACGATCAGGTGGCAGACCTCCCTCCAGAAAAGTTCTGTAGTGCACCTTTAATACACTGCAGTATGCAATGCCAGTATGGGATTGGGCTGTGTATATTGATAATTAGACAACAGAATGTGTTTTTCAGCATTAAATCATAGTACTTTATTTTAACATGTAATCTTATATCTGTGTAATCCCTCAGTCGTCCAGGTAGGTTCCATATTGGTCCATGGGTGTATGGGGTCTTACACTTGTTCTGATAGAGCTCAAGTTCATTGAAACTGAAGGGCTTTTGGTGTAAAAATCTATTCCAATTCGCTATAAACAATATTGTCCGCTTGTACCTTGCTTCAACTATGCGTGAAGAATGAACACAACTAACTCCCAGTCAGCCCTAGCAGCACTTAAGTATTCACTGAGCACCATCAGTCTTTTCTGCTCCAAATAGACCCATCATGCAGTAGGCAGGAGTTGGCTTGGACAAAAGCAGCCTCTCCACCCATAACCATGAGTAACAACATGCTCATCTCTGCATTAAAAACGCAGGAGGCATGAAGTCTGTGGAGAACGTAGCCAAGCATGCACAAGAGCGGAGGGTCTATTTTTATCCTGCTGGAGGCGCTCTTGATTACGCCATCTCCGGGACAATCACACTGACGCTGCTGGGTTCTGTCTTTAATCAGGAATAATTAGTCCGTGGTGTGCCATGGAGACCCAGTTCAATACAGCTAAAGTGCTGCTTCAAACTGGAAGGTGGAATTTCCTGCTCTGTCCGACTTCACCTGTGTCGATGTCAGCCAATCACAGAAGGGTTCAGAAATTACACATCCCTATGTATCTGACTCAATCCTGCACTCACAAGACTACACCTGCACAGGGGTTCATGCAAAAATAACTATTTATGCAAAAGTACTAGAAAACAATGTATATACAGAATTGTGTGAATAATTAGCTTTATCAGCCTTTTTGCATAAATACCTTAAAATAGCAAATCTTCAGATAACTCACTCACTTCTTCTTTCTGTTGTTGTCCCATATAATTACCAAAAAAGATTAGTGGACTAATACAAATTTTGCATAACGAAGACTAAATCACAGTATGATATTTTTCTGTCCTAACCAATCATGCCTCACTACTTTGACATGGGTTAGGTTAGAAATTGTTGTCAATTCATTATTCATTTCATATTCATTAAGAAGATTTGCTGTAAGAAATATACTTCACTCGCTTCACAAACTAGACAGTCTTATGTCCTTTCAACTGACAAAAACACCACCATGTTCTGAAGTTATTTTTGGAGGTAAAAATTACTTTACATTAGTGCTGACAGAGAAAATTGTGAAAACTTTGTGGCAGTTTTTGTTTCATGTAGAGTGACACAGTAATTAAAGAGATATATGTCATTAACTGGTCCAAATATAGGCATTTTTAAAAAATTTATATATATAACACATATTCTACCATGCAATTCTAGCTTGTCCTTCAGTCCATTTTAAAACTGCAGACAGTTAAGAAGGGACAGAGGTCACCAATGACTTTGCAACCTGCAAAGTCATTCATTGAGAACTGACTCATTTGTCAGTGTCCTATATGGATGGAAACTATATCATATTTACTGCTACATACAGTTACCACCATTATACCCAGTTGATAACATGGGCTTTTACACTGCTCACACATGTACAGTATCATGAAATTTAACTTGATATATCTTGTTTGAATAAAAAGTTTCACTATTATTTGTATGAAGCTTAAGACTGAGACTGAGCCCGTGCTGTGTGATAACCACTGGAAGAGGCCGTCTATAACAGGAAATCCCATTAGAGCCTAAAGAAAAGTGTTAATGGAAGTCATGTCAGGCAGCATCTCTAACAGATGTTTCCTTCATTTTACACCAAAACAGCCGTGTCTGTGGAGACAGGATAAAGCCGTCACTTTGTCTAATTACACCCCACCAACTGCAATCAAGCCTTACATTGTAATTAGTAATTACAGCACAATCATCAATCAACCAGGATCAGACACTTTTATAGTTTACATCTAATGTTTCAAACTCTATATGTAATGCCTCAGTGCACGGACAGTTCCAGTTTTGTGGGGCGTTGGGTGAAATGCTGTTTGGGAGTAACCTTGCACAGCAAGATGGATTCTCACAATGTATTTGTGAGTTCACAAACTCACAAGAATCCGCAAAGCACCAAAACAAACTCAAACATACACGGTGCCATGTTTATAGCTAGAAATAATGTTTTTTCTTTGCCCTAATTTGATTTTTTTTTATTTGGATTTGATAAAGCAAAATATAAAATGTATGTATTTTTTATTTCATTTAATTGCATTTAGTGTGTATTTTGATGTATTCCTCCTTGGCACTTCTGAGCACATAATGACAGAGCAATATGTATCACACCAAGGTCATATCTGACTCCACTCACTGCTGTTTCATGAGGAGCATTTGAATAGATCTGAAAGAGCCTTACCTCACATGACATTAGGGCTGGGCTATATGGCAGGAAAACAAATTAAATCTCACTTTTTTTGTTTAACATATTCCCTATGTGTCTCTCATAGTTTTGATGCGTTCAGTGAGAATTTACAATAATCAGTGGGAATAAAGAAGAAACATATTTGAAAAAGTGTGCCCAAACTTTTGACTGATGGTCTATACCTAATTTCCCCAAATCATTCAGCAGGGCATTCCATTGTAAAATCCTTGGTGAATGTCATCATACCTTTAACCATCTGAAGAGGCACTGAAAGAATAATCTACAATCACTATTTACTCGACAGCCAGGTTTCTTATTGCATCAGTAGCCAGAGGACAGAGTGCCCGGTGCACCCCCTCTCCCTCTTTACTCTCCTCTCCCACTTTCCTCTTCCTTATTCTCATTTCCTCTCTTCCTCTCCTTGGCCAATTCCTCTCCCCATTTTGCTCTGCCCCTCCCTCTCTCCTCTTCTCCTCACTTCTCTCGCCCTTCCACTGTCTTCTTATACCCTCTCCCACAACTACCTCTGCCCTCCCACTCTCTTCTCACTTTCTCTCTCTCTCCACTCCCCCTTTCTCCATCTTCATCTATCTTCATCCCTTCCTCCCCGTCTCCAGCAGCGTCTGCAGTCCCACCTGAAGGCCTCGATGAGCCGCTCCACCTTCTGCGCCTCCCCCTGGACTCTCACATGGGCTTGGAACTTCCTCAGTGCCTCGTCCAGCTCCATCCCAGAGAAGTCCATCTCGTCCACCACGCAGCTGTGAGCAGAGCAGAGGACGGATCAGGAGGCAAGCTTTGGACACATCATTAGGGCTCGACAAAAGAATACAATTCATTTGCATTACCTGAACAGACTTTATAGATGCACTGTGTAACTTTTCTGCTGTGCTACTTGCTTGTCTCCGTAGAGAGTTATTGTGATTTATTACATTTTTAGGCTCAAAAATATCTGACCTGTAACTATGCCTGTTGGCACACCGATATGTCTTCATTTGGATATACAAGTTTAATGTCAATCTGTTGAGAATTTCTGGCAATTAAACACGTCCACCAAGACTAGCAAGCGGCAAATCGAACACTTGAAAATTTACATATATCCTTTTTCCACCAAGTTGGCTTGTTCTGAGCAATGCAAGCTTGAGTTTTCACCAAATAAGTTTACTAGCCAGCTGTTAGCTTCTGGTTATTTATTTTATTTTATTATTTATTTTTTGTATGTATTCTTTTTAGTAATTATCTATTATAATATGCATATGACTGAGGGATTTTTCACACTATTATAATATGTACGCTTTTATGTTAAGCATTCCAAAACAGTTCTTATTTCCGGTCAAGTACATACCACCCTTGAGCATCAGTAGCCATAATTTTTTGAGTGTAAAACAGCAGAAGTGGTTCTGAAATTGGTATTGGCCCAGAACTGGCACCAGCACTAGCTTGGAGGAAAAGGGGTATTAGTGTGACTTTAAAACACAAGAAAAAGTATGCATTGGTAAAACATATTTGATAAACATGCGTCTTAGACTATTTTTAGTTTCAGGGCCAACATTTGGATCAAAAATTAAGAAATATAAGATGGCAAATAGTGGTGCTAACAGACAGTAGTGAAGACAGTTTAAGGATCAATGAAAGAGATACACAGGACCACTTAATGGTTTCAGTGATTTACGTGGAAGAGAGTAGTTTCATGTGTCCAGAAGGAGACATCTGATCTAACAGGATTTAAAATGGTACGCTGAGATGTTGTTGCAAAGCGTGCAAGTACCAACTGACAACACAAATTCTGCCAAGCAATTAAATTTTGCTTACACAGGACACTATTAGTCACACATAGTGCTCACAGATCTAAATGATAATATGCAAACTGTGAGCTATAAATTTACATGGAAATCTTTAAAAAAAAATAAGCTCATATAGTCCCCCAACATGTTCTTCTTTTCTTTAAAAAAAAAAAGTATTCAAAATCCATCTAGTCACTGACAAACATGGAAACAGAGCTCATGCATTATCAGTGATGGGAAGAATATTTAGTTACACAATATTGAATACTTGCATTCAAACTTATTTTGCAATATACTGTACATGGTTAAATTAATATACTGTATTTTGAACACTTCCATGTTGTGTTGCACTATATTATACTGTATACACCTAATACACACATGTTTTTTGCATTAGGACACACTGCCGCACATGTACATAAAAAATAAGTGCATTTGTTCTGAAAATCTGGAGTTCATTGTGACCAGCCTGCATAGATGGTAAATATAAATGTTTCTTTTCATTGTAGACCTGTTGCAAGTAGCTATTTGCACAAATTTGAATATGAATACCTTTCCCATTGAAAAAAATGTAACTTTACTATAAAATTCCATCAAATTAAAATAAATTTACTTGAAAAGTAATTCTGCAGTGCTTCCCCAGTTGCTTTACCATATGACCACTTGCACTAACCCTTGGTGACGATCTGTGCGCTCTAAAAATAAAATGCTTGTGCATGAGTCGTCCACATATGCAACAGTAACAAACCATGAGTGTCCAGCGCTTATGGCAATACTGCCTCCTGCTCCTATCTCTGTTTTAAAAAGCACTGACCTGGAAGACACACATGGAGACTGCACTTATTCTGATGGCAGAGATGAGAGCAACAGAAAAGGGAGCGTGAATAGATTAAATAATGACATGCAGCGTGCGAGGCGACAAGAGGCTGGTATGAAAGTCTCAGCCAATTACAGATGTACACAGGAAACTAGGAAACAGGAAGGCACAGCAGTGTTGGGGAGCAGTGTCCAGAAGTGTTGGGGAGCAGTGTGCAGTGGTGTTGGGGAGCAGTGTGCAGAGGCGTTGGGGAGCAGTGTGCAGCAGTGTTGGAGAGAAGTGTTGGGGAGCAGTGTCCAGAAGTGTTGGGGAGCAGTGTGCAGTGGTGTTGGGGAGCAGTGTGCAGAGGCGTTGGGGAGCAGTGTGCAGCAGTGTTGGGGAGCAGTGTGCAGAAGTGTTGGGGAGCAGTGTGCAGCAGTGTTGGGGAGCACTGTGTAAGAGTGTTGGGGAGCAGTGTGCAGAGGTGTTGGGGAGCAGTGTGCAGAGGTGTTGGGGAGCAGTGTGCAGAGGTGTTGGGGAACAGAGTGTAGCTCTGTTGGAAAGTGGTGTGCAGTAGTTTTGTTAAGCAGTAAGCAGAAGTGCTGAACAGTGATGTGCAGCAGTGTTTGGGAGTGGTGTATAGCAGTATTGGAGAGCAGTGTGCAGCAGTGTTAAAGAGCGATGAATTGCAGGGGTTGAGATGCCGCTATGAAAGCCTCAGCCACTTATACAAGCACATGGGAAACTAGGAAATAGAAAGGAACAATGTTAGTGAGAGGTGTGCAGCGCTGAAGAGCAGTGTGCGGCAGTGTTGGTGAGTGGTGTGCGGTTGTCTTGGAGAACAGTACACAGCGGTGTTGGAGTGTTCAGCTCTGACCTACTTCTCCAGGCTCTGCACCAGGCTGAGCAGTGAGGGCCTAGATCACAGGGTTTAAAGGACTGAGTGTCAGAACATACCGTTAATGCATGTTTTCAGAGACTGCTGCTTTATTTATCCCAGCGCTGTGGTAACTGTGTATGTGGATTATGGGATGATGCATGAGTGGTCCAAATGTGAGGGAGTTTTTTGTGCTTTTGTTTGGTTTTGATTGGTTCGTGCTTTAAATGTTTTATGCTAACTCAGCATTACAAATGTTGTAAAGTTTATAGACAGAAACATTCACATTCCTGTTTATGTTATATTATGTAGACATTGACAATGCTAATATCAGCTTCTTTCCCACTGTTGCTGGCAGATGGTGAGAAATAAAAAAAGATGTCCTTTAAATTTATTGAACTGACTTCTGTTTATAATGTTTATGACGTGTTGGTCCTTGTTTTAAATGTGCTTAGATGTACAATCGCTTCAACAGTGATGAGATTGTACACACTGTTATTGGACGCTTGATGTCAAGTGTTTTGAGTGCAAATGTTCGACACACAGTGAATATAAATAGGCTGTGCAAAGTATTGCCTTAAGAAAAGAGTGTCAACGACGTCTGAACATATGGCTTCAAGGACATTTTTAGAATGACTTCATTGATTCCAGCTCCACTTATGTGTGGCAAGATACACCGTGAAATACAACACTTCATTCTCACATTTCTGTCATTTTAGTCTAGACACTGGACTAATTTAGATTCAAAAAGTAATCATGACACCCACATGCCTGACCCCGAGCACCTGCAAGTTGTTCAAAAGCGTGACGAAAAATGTACTTCACTTTTTTAAAAGTTATCTTAATTTGGTTTTGTAACAACATTCTTTTTGTTTCTTTTTAGGGGTCATGGAACTGGCTGAATCTAAATTTCAACCCAACCATCTGGGCCCATAATAATGTCCTCTCACCTCTAACCTCTGCTCTCCTCTAACAGCTTGCCTCAGTACATGTCAGCCTGATATATTCACTCACATATACATGCTCAGAAGTGTCACTTCCATCTTCGACATGGTCTTATGGTTATGTTGTAGCTTTTTATATAAAATGTTCTTTAGAGTTTGGTGCAGTAGTCACGTCAGTAGAAACATCAATACCTGTGGCTAATATTCTTCAGAAAAGTCATGTCTGTTGTACTGTATTAATACTGGTTGTGGAGCTGCATTAAGGGTGTCTGTGGAAGAGACACTTATAGTCTGTAATATTAGCAATGCGTTGATATCAAAACATTCCACAAGGTCTAACAATATGAACATGGTCTGTCAAGGCCACTACAGATCAAGGTGATGGGCTGTTTAGAGCCAATGGAAGGCACAGTGAGCAGTATGAGTCTCTTTGCTCTGGACTGCAAACACAGAAGGACACTGTTGTTGTTGGAGGTGAGTATATGTAAAACTGTGGTTGTATCAGTGAGACAGGCCGCTGTCAACACTGTGTGTTTCTTCAGTAAGAAGTGATGCAGAGGGACAAAGCTGTCTTCAACTGGTGTCATATTTTCTGCAGTTGCCAATAATGTAATTTAAGCCCCAAAATGCATTTGTTTGGTGTCTGAAGTGTATGGCACAAGGCCATTCTCGAATGTTCCATACTTCAGAAGCAATGTTACCTCCCTTTACCTTACTTTATGTCACATACATTGTAAGGAGGACACTTCCGAGAAGGCTTGCACAGTCACGGTAAAGGATACTCTGACACTGTCTCCTGCATTAAAGTTCACTGCTTTAGAGGAATAGCAAATTGACGGCTGAAAAGGACGTGAAAATCTGTGTAATCAGCTTTTTTCTTTTTTCGTCATACACAGGAACATACACACTGCATTAAGCTATTAGCCACTAGAATGTGAAAAACATTCTGCTTAAAAAACATAGTTAGAAAGGCCTTACTCAAGTACATCTCTATTGAACTGCAGCTTGGCGTTGCCCAGAAACTCTCCAATCATCTGTCTGCTCAGGCCTTTCCTCTGCAGCAGGAAGTGAGCAACTCCGATGGCTGTGTCTGGGACGAAGCCACGGGTGATCAGGAAGTGGATGCCCCTCTCCGGGTTTCTGCACAGAGACAGAGAGAACACAGAGAGTGAGAGAGGAAGATTGCAGGGATATTTATTTACACCACTATACCTATACACTATAAGTGTTTAGGGTTTAGAACTCGTATATCTAGTATTCTTTGGTGAGTACTAGTGAGGATGAACATAGGGGTGTGCAGAAATACTGATATTAAATTTGGTGGTGTGACAGAGTATTAGTATTGTGACATGCTGTATCATGTGAACCATTGTATCGTGTATTGTATCAAATCATGTAGGACCCTTTGAGTCCAAGTCTGCACACAGGTTCAGAGCTTTGCGCATCTTTTTCCAGTCACCTCCCATGACCACACAATCATGCTTTTCACAGACAGTGGGACAATGGAACAATACCTAAACGGGTAAAATGTAAGTGCTGGCTTCATTAATAATTCTATGGGGAATACTATGGAAAAAGGATAAAAGATAGGACATGAGCGGTGACGTTTCAGTCCAGTAGAGTCTCTGCAGGGTAAATATAATATTTCCATATTGTAATAGTACATAGTGGGTTCTGTTACGTCTAGAATTGTTTGATTCTTTTGTTCCTCTTTCCACAGTGTGATTAGACCAGCCCATGCAGAGCAGCTGCTGCAGTGCTGCAGCGTGAATGGGAGCAGGATGATCTGTTGATGGTAACCAAGGCGACTACACTTTTTATGCAGTTTTGTTTTTTTATGCAGAGACTGGACTTCTAAGTTTGAACGTATTAGATAAAGGACCATATCAACAAGCCAGAGTGTCGTGTGGATTTATTTCACTTCAATAGTAAATGTGCATGCAAACCCTGGGTGAAATTTTGCTGTGATCACTCACACATTGAAGAGGTTGAGTCCGATGCGGTAGAGGCGTTTGCGGTGTGTGTCTGTGGACAGGGTGGGTGAACGACAAAGAGCAGGGTCCTGGCAGCGGTCCCTGGGCACTGACACCACCAAGGCCTGTAGAGACTCCGGAGTGGGGACCCCGGGAACCTGTGGAGGGTGAGTGTAGTGATACTGCTGGTACTGAGTGTAGATCTGAGCGGGCTGCTGGGTGGACTGGGTCCCCGTGGAAACTGCTGTGGAGGTAGAGGTACTGGTGGAGCCCATCTCCCCTTCCATTCCCCCTGCTCCTACGGGTAATGGCACTGTGGACCCCCTTCTGGAGCCTGGGTCCCCTATTTCTAACTCCTCGCTGGGTGGAGGGGCTGGGAAGTCATCGTCGTCCCCCAGACCACTGACGGAGGTCTTCCTGCTGCCTGGAGCTGGTCCCCCGGCTGTGCCCAGCGAGGTGGTAGTGGTGGTGGTGGTGGCAGAGGAGATGGTGTAGGAGCTGTTGGTGTCTATGTGAACAGTAACATCTCTAAAGGCCATGAGCAGAGAGCTGGCACTACGAGGCAGGGCTGCGCTCTCTGCCGCTACCCGCAGGGCCCCAGGGTCCATGAGCAGGCCCTTCCCATCTCCAGCCTCTCCAGACAGGCTCCACCCACGCAGGGCCTCGTCGATCGACTGGGCCAGAGAGTGGAGCTGCAACAGACAAGAACAATCAATACAAGTGGTCTAAACAGACTATTCAGAGCACCTAAACATATCAGAAGGTAATGATACAGGACAGTAAATAACAAGATCTGATTACTATTGCTAACTCACTGTCCATCTTTCTATTATTGGCTAAGCTAAAATCTTTTGTGCATTAAAATGAATTAAAGTTTAAGGTCGAGTGTCCCTCCCCACACAGCCCTATTTCAGAGCCAGCTGGAAGTTACTGGTGCACTTGTTGCTAGGCAATCCCACAATGTTTTCTCAGCGCTACACAAACCTCCTGGTGGTAATAAATTATAATTACTTTCTTACTAATGTTTTAGGGACTTGGATTTGTTAATATGCAGCATACTTTCTCTTGTACTGTATGTGTGACTTGAGCCCACTTGTTAAAGTGTAGATGTTATATTTAAGGTGAAATGTTCTGAAATGGTTTATTCAGTTCTTTCAATGTGCAAATAAGGCCGTTGAAGCTGAAAGGATGTTGTTGCCTCTATGAATGGTTCAATTACCAGTTTTGCATAACATCTTCCCTTGTTCTATTCTCGACATGAGCTGACACGACAGGGCCAGGAGACTCATTTACAACTGCTTTAACAGCACAGATGGTTCCTGTATATAACACAATAGTGCACACAGATCTGCACCTTTAAACAGTCATTGTTAAAACTTTTAAATCATTTGAGGACAAACAGTTCAGAGAAACTATAAACACTATAAACATTTTCAGGAGCTTTTATCACGGTTTTAGTAAAACTCTTTTCATCCTCAATTAAGGAGTAACTAAAGCCCTCTCGCCTCTGCTGGTCCTTCCTGACATTTCAGGAAGGTCCAGTGTAGATATTTGTTTCTAACAAATCCTTCATTGCCTGGATCACCAACCTCACTCCAACAGGGGCCAAAGTTTATCCAGAAAACTAAACCCATTGTCAGACCTGACCATGCTTTACCTGTTCGGAGAAGCAGTCCTCCAGCTGGGTGAGAGAGGGCCCAGGCGTGGGTGTCTGCAGAGGGGGCTGTGGTGCGGTGGAGATGGGCGGTACGTTGGGTGCAGAGGCGGGCGAGGGGGGCAGAGAGGTGGAGCGACAGGGCGGAGGAGGGGGGGTTTTGGAGCGCATGGGCACCTGTCCTCCCCCCGGGTGCAGATTGTAGCTGTGCCTCTGGGTGGAGTTGCGACTGCGACCTGAGGGGCTGGGCTGACGCAGGGAAATTCGGCGGGGAAGTTTGCTCTCGGACAGGGAGTTCCGGATCTTCTGGAAGTTTTTGCTAAGCTGGTACTGTCGGAACGCTGTCTGGATGCGGCAGGCTGCGCGTCTCGCTATCAGGTGGCCACCGTACTTTAGCTCCAGTTCTTCTATCTGAGGGGGAAAAGAACAGAGAGATTTAGACATTTAAAACTTCTTCAGTTCAGTTCTTTTAAATAGTATCCATATAGTCACTATTTTTACATGCATGCCAGGAGAATTGGTCTAATCCAATTTAAAAACATTTATTTTTAAATGCCTCTAATTCTTAGAACTATTATTGAGGTGTACAAGTCAGTAGCGTATTTTGAGAAGCCAATACATGCTCGAATACATGTAACAGTACAGTGCAATTTACATTAGATGCAGACTAGGAGAGGCATTCAACTGCACAACATAAAAAATAGCCAGGGAAATAACACATGTATTTGAACATTTTCTCATTTTAGATCAGCAGTATTTGAGTAAGGCTGTTCATAGTATGTCTGAAAATCAAATGCTCAAGGTAAATGAGATATTGCTTATCTATTTCTCCCAAAAGCCTGGTTATATGCATGATAGTTGTTTTTATTAGTAATTTTAGCAGTAGTTTTGGTCTTTATCCTAAATTACTAGCCGCCCCTGAAAATCTCATGGCTCTCCTTTGCACCTATTGGTTTCCCTGTGCATGTGAAAGTAGTGAGTGGTATAACATAATTGATGTAGCCAGAGAGTTGTGCAGAGAGGCAGGAAGCTGAGAAATGAAAAAGTGTTTTTACTATCAGTATGGGGCACAGAGACATGAACACTCAACATTCAAGCCTGACTGTGCTTTCATTGTAACAGTATAAACTCAGATGGCATTGGGCAGAAAACAGAGACTGAGCTGGAGCTGTCCGTGGTACAGAAATGCAGATTCACACAGCATGAAATCTTTTAAACTGTATTATAAACACTGTCTCTACACAGAAAATTTAGAATTGCCCAGCAAGTATGACTGCCTTGAGAAAAAACAGGCATGAACAAGATTTCAGTTTTGGACAATAACCAATAATTGCTGGCAGCCTTTGTAAGTTGAAATTGGAGTTCACAAATGTACTTCATTCTTTTGTATGAAATAGTTACAAAATGTATATAATGTATGTAATATAAACCAATTTATATTTTTTGAATGATAGCCAATTCTTATCTTTTCTAATTCCTACTGAAGTCACTAAAAGACATGTGGAGTGTGCAAGAGAACTTTTCAATATTGGACCAATATAAGTAAAAACAAACAAACAAAAAAAACACTGATATCTCCAATACCAATTAGTGTCACGTTAAGACATTTTTACTTGCTGTATATTGCTATTTTATACAACTACACAAAATATTTAATTCATGCCTATGACAAAAAAGCATAAATGCACAATATTAAAAACAGGAGGTGAAATACATAAATGGCTAAATGAAACTTGGAAACTTGTTTTAGTTCAGCAGTTCAGATTGCAGTCTTCTCTCAAATGTTAATACTCCTGGAGTTGTGCACTCTGAACAGGATTCTACTTGCTTTGCTATTTGACTTTTTATCCCAAATTGTGCAGCTCTACAATATTATGTGACCTCTGCACAGCATCTGTGTCTTCTGAAAAGACACAGATGCAGTAGTCACAGGTTAATCCTTGTACCTGTGAGAATACTGTACGCCTCAGTGTTTTTAAAGCAAAAGGAATCGCAGCCTCAGATCCGGACTAAGGCTCATCGATCATCATTTAGCGACTAACGCGCTCTGATGGCCCGGGGAGCAGGATGGATGACTTGTGACATGCGCTCCTCTTCAGGCCCTGATCTCCCCTTGCTTGCACCCCTTTTGTGTGGGGCCTTTTACAAACTGCATTACCACATCCCACGGTGGAAATGAGAGGAGATAAACCTGGGCTGTGCAAACTCAAATCAAGGATGACACCGGGTTTGTGAGGATATTCTACTGTGGTTATTGTATTTTTATTGCTACGTTCACTGTGGCTCCTTTACAATATTGGAATCTATAGTGGAATGTGACGTGAGTCATTGTTCCAAGTGGCTGTCTGCTTTGGTGGGAGAACCTACAGATGCTTGGATTCAAGGTTTGAGTGATGTTACATTGATAACATCATTCAAGACTAGTCATAGTACTAAAGCAGACAGCATACTTACTCCTATTGGCATTCCTTTGAAAGTAAAGGAATGTCATTCCTTTGAAAGTAAAAAAAAGATTTTCTCAAATTAAACTAATAACATTATGTAAAAAGGGCTGCTTAAAGCAGCCACTGTAAAGGTAAAACACCCATTCCCAGTACACTAGGCACACACGTAGGTCCTGATTAGAATCAGGAAGTACGAGCATATAAGTCCTGTGCTCAGGTCTCTGCAGTGGTTTGCTGTGGCTTAGTGAATAGACTTTAAAGTAGTTCTGCTTGTGTACAAGTCTCTCCATGGCCTAGCACCAAAGTACATCTCCAGCATGTTAGTGAACATGATGATGTAGTCCTGGCTTAGACCTGGCTAGGTCCTAATTCAGTTATGGTTCAGCCCTGATTTAGTCCTGCTGATGCCCAGAGTCAGGACTAAAGTGGGGAATCAGCATTTCAGTTTTACGCAGCTAAAATCGGGAACAGTCCTCTTGAAGATGAGAGACAGGCCTGTACTCTGGCTATATTTAAATCCAGACTCAAAGCGGTTCTCTTTAGCTGTGCCTATGACTGAAAGGTTTTTATTCTGTCCTCTTCTTGCTTAATATCAATTTTATGAATACTGACATAGTTTGTTTGTGTTGTGATTTTAATATTTTTGTCTTATTGTTTTTTCTTATTGTGTAAACCATTTTGAATTACGTTGTATGAAAAGTGATAGTAATAAACTTCCCTTGTCTAGCTTTGGTAATAAAAATCTAAAGGTCAACTAGGAATGTATGACACTGACGGCTGAATTAGATGATTGCATTGCATCAGATGCAATACCCAGTCCCCAACACTCATATGCATTTTGAATTAGCAACTCCATAAATAATGTGAACGATTAATATTTAAGTACAATTTAAATATGTTTATGCAAAGGTCATATGTTATGTTAAATTGACAGATCTAGACTAAGTCTAAACCAGCATAAAACTAGAACTTACCGGTAACCATACTAGTGCTTGTACCTCAAAAACATACACATACAAGTTTAAAAAGTGAAAGATTTTTACACCTTTAGAAATAAGAAGTGTTCTGTATTTTTAAAGTCCATTAAACTTCAACCAACTCATTTTAATCAGGCTCAAAATCGCGAGTTGCTCTTGTTTCCATTAAAAAGGAGATTTCATTTCATTTGTGGGTGATCTTGCAGTCCTAATTCCATTTCATCAACATATTTAAGAGTTATGTACAGGAGTGAAAAGACCAAGAATACAGTGCCCAAAAGTCATTTAAAGCTGTAATAAGGCTATTGTTAATACTAATGTTTTTACACATTTTGCACAGCCTTAATATCAGCAGAACAATAGAGCAGAGTTAAAGACAGCAGAGTGGGAGTGGACTAGCAGTGGGTGTGAGAGAGAGGACATCCAACTGCAGCAGCCAGCCCCACTTTCTCCCACCAAGACATTTCTCTCTCCCCGTCTGCAGAGCTTATTACTTGTTACCATGACAACCTTGCATCTTCAGCGTTCCTGTTGCCGTGGATTCGCTGGTGCTCTTTTTCATGTCAACAGCTTGGACCGAAATAGATCTGAATGGGATTGTGAGGAGGGAGAAATGTCAAATGGTCATCTTTCACCTTCTTTTAGCCCGCGTGGACCACCTGCGAACCTGATCTAGGGTCAGGATCCTGCCCCCGCACACGTACCTGCTTGTTCTTGTTTTCGTATTCACTGGGGCCCTCTCTCTTGGTCCCCTCCACTGGCTGTGCACATGACGACGTCCCATCTTCCAGGCTCAGCAAGGGTGCACTGTAAAAAACAAGAAAGGATAAGCGTGAGTTTTGTAGTCTTGCTAGTCTGTTCTGATCGTCCAAGTTGATCAAGTGTCACGTTTGCCTTTTTACTTGGGGAACAAATTGGCGTGAAGTGTCCTGTGCCTTAAACGGTTTTAACAACACAATTAAAACTTTCCAAAATTAAATCTGTCTGGGTTGTAGATAGATAACACAACATGAACAGAAAACAATGTTATAATCATAAGTAATTGTCTTTATATATGTATGTATATATGTATAATTGTCTTTATATATGTAATTGTCTTTAAAGAAGCATTTTGTAACATTTCAAGCTGGCAACAAGACAAAGCTAGGTTCAGGTTCTTCAGAGAGGCAAATCACAGTATCGCTCACAGTAATAATGCATGTTTTTGTTTTTTTTTTTGTTTTTTTTTTAAAACAGAAGAACATGTGTAACTGAATACATTAAAGAGACTTAGGGATATTCTGGGTGAAGCTATAGCATCTGAAGAGAAACAAGCAGGAGGCAGAGAATCACCAGAAGTTCCATAATGCATTTGCAAAATAAACATGCAGTCTGCAAAATCAGTTATAAAATGAGTGAAATCAATGTAAACATAACTCCATCTGGCACACGCACTGCATCAACATTAAGCTGATAGAAGCACAATTCCAGGTCACAGCCAGGGAGATATATCATGATTATGACGTATTATGATATTTTAGTTGATTGGACATTTTTGACATGTTTTACTCAGAAAATTATAATGTCCATAAAATGCTTTTGCAGACAGCAGCAGGAGGAATTGTGCAGAAAAGACAACCCTAAGATCTTCATCAAACATGTCCAAAATTAGAAATAATAAAAAAAATCCAGTGATTCCATAGAAGAATTGGTGCAACTTGTCAAAACAGTTAGAACCAATGGAGGATAAAAACATTTCAATCTCATCCAATACAACAAATGCTCTTCTGCTAATCCTGGAGTCATGTCCACGAATAGAACACTCAATGTTACGTGTCCAATGTACCATGCAACTGCACATTATCATCACAGTCTAGCAGTTTCATCGGAAATACACATGTTGTCAAAAGTATTAAAAATGTGATACTCACTTGAACAAGTATTGATACTAAAAAAGTCACAGTAACAGGAAAGAAATGAACCTTTCCTGAACACGTATAAGACCACATAGACTAGTATACGCCCATGGACGTCTATGGAAACTACCTGGACCACTGAGGCATTACACAGACATAAAGCCACATGGTAATATAAAAGAATAGAAAAGAAAATATTGTATTTTTATTATTAGATTATTGCCTAAAGAAATCGGTACTGAATACCGAGCTTATATCCACACTATTAAAATCCAGTTTGATATTTAGTTACCAGTAGTTTTAGAAATGCAGGTGACACAATGCTAAAATTTAAACTTGATCTGACTTGAAGGAATTGACTCAATACTCTGCACCAGTTCCGATACCACATGAAAGATATATCATACTCCTTTTTAGTAATATAATGTCATTTTCATACACAAAATAATAGTACTTTATTTATGTTATTATACTAGTTCCGATGAAGCTCAAAATGACACCAAAATTGTTCAGGAAAGCTCAATTTCTGCCCTGTAAATGTGATTTTATTGCAGTATCAGTATTTTTTTTTTTGCAAGTATTCATCTGAGCAAGATGAGAAGTTAATTATTGTATTATTTTTAGTATCGATTAGTATCTGATTTTCTTTTCTTTCTGACAACCCCAGCAGATGGAATTCTCAAAGCTAGACGGCCAATGCACCGTACAACCCATCATCCCACTCTGGCAGTCTTATTGGAAATATGTAACCGTGATGTATTATTCATGAAAAAGTTGGTATTCAGCAGATTTGGCGTGGCTAGACTGATGTCAGCAAAGACGTGTAATCAAAGCCTAAGAGCCTCTGTAATGGTGTGTAATTACGGCGCGCTGCAGTCCGATAATGTTGCATGCTTTTGCTATCTTTCTTTCCAGACAGATAATGCTTACTCCTCTCGTTTGAATACAATACAAAGGGGACGCACTCTAAGCAGTGGTGTGGAGATGGCCAGAATCACAGGGGCAACATGCAAATGTAATGTATTAAAAGCAGGGAAGGTATGTCTGTGGCCAGTGTTATATTAGGGGGCAGTGATAGATTAAGGGCCCTGTACCCTCCTTTTTTCAATATATATGAGCAAAATGTATCCTACCTCAACACAGAGTACACTGTAGCTCTAGAGTACAGTACATAAGCAGGTAAAGAAGTCAAAATATGTCTGCTGCTTGCTGTAGCCTGCGAGTTGATGATGATATAAAATTAAAAAAGGGACATAACACTTATAATAAGAAACATGGCAAGATTATGGGTGATATATATAATCTCTTCAAGATGGAAAAGCTCCAAAAAATCAATTTTACACAGTACTCCCTTTAAATTATTGTTCAGTCGTGATGTTTCTTCTCACAATAATCTTAATCTTAAATAAAACTATATATTGTGACATCTCCTACACACAATGTATGAAAGTGCTTTATAAATGAGGCTGGATGCTGGACTGATTGCAATAAATATCACATCCTCAAACCACCACCTTTGAAAATGAAACATGTGTGTGTGTATGCGTGTGTGTATGTGTGTGTGTGTGTGTGTGTGTGTGTGTGTGTGTGTGTGTGTGTGTATGTGTGTGTGTGTGTGTG
>KN489062.1:10595-23754 GCA_000787155.1 Scartelaos histophorus | reverse complement strand
GTGCGTGTGCGTGCGTGCGTGTGCGTGTGCGTGTGCGTGTGCGTGTGCGTGTGCGTGTGTGTGTGTGTGTGTGTGTGTGTGTGTGTGTGTGTGTGTGTGTGCGTGTGTGCGTGTGCGTGTTGTGCCTATGTTGTGTTGTTGTGTGAGGAATGAGGGACAGCTGGACTAATGCTGAAAGAGACTGTAGCTTAGTTTGACATCTCCAGTCTAAACACAGCTGTGCATCTTTTCTTTGATCGTAATTGTGGATTCTTCTCATCAGAACTCCATCAAAACATCTGTTAGTTTGTTTAAGTCACTCTTTTCAATATTGCCCCCACAAACAAAGAAGAGACAGCAAATATATCATCTAGCTTAACAAAAGGCGGGTAACTTCTCAGGCAAAAGCTTTGTTTGTAAATGAATAGAGCGATGCCAGCGTGACAGGTAGTCTGCACCAAGACCCATCTGACCAAGGCTGGAGTCGGCTAAAGAAATTCTTGATCCAATAAAGGCATGTTCTGCAGATCAATTAGTCAGCTAAAAAGAGAGCTCAGCTAAATCTCTCAAAAGTATTATGCATCTCTAGCTGACCCAAATTGCACTCACAAGACCACATGACAAAAGACTGAAGTTCATGCAAATATAACCAGGCAGAAAAAAAATACTGTGAAACTATGTAATTATATAAAGACAGATTAAAAATGAATCATGAGTTTAATCTGTCTTTTTATATACAAATAGCAAAAATACCCAATATTCAGAAACTCACTGACAAACTCAGGGGTGGGCAAACTTTTTGACTCACAGGCCACAGTTTTCTAAAATTTGATGGAAGGACCGGACCAGAAATATGTATCTTTCAAGTACCATGGTGTTTGCTATTTATTGAAATTAATCTTAAAAGACTGAAAATTAAATGAATAAAATATATCTTTAAACAAATGTATTCATTTATTTCTAACAGTTACTATTTTAAAGCACTAAAAGTTCTGTTATCCCTCAGGATATCATCATCATCACTCTCCTCCTGACTGTCTTTATTTCAAAAACAGTAGGAGATGCAGATGTATTTGTCCGTCTCCTTCTATTCAATGTGCATCACCAGGACCAAAACTCAACTTTCAGTTCGGTGGGCTGGATTAAAAAGATAAGCAGGCCACATATGGCCCCTGGGCCCTAGTTTACCCACTCCTGTACTAACTTGTCCTTTTGCTGTTGTACTATATGCATCATTATAATCTAAAAAATCTAATAATAATAATACAATTATTAGTTGAAGAATACAAATTTACAAAAGGTCTACAGGCCTACTGACTATCACCTGTCACTCACTCACATTTTTAGGTAAGCAAGATGGGTAAACCGTCTTGCCCAAGGACACAACAGGAACAATTGAAGCTGGAATTGAACTGCCAACGTAACACATCGGTTGCCCTTGCTTGCTCAGTAAAATATTCTGCA
This sequence comes from Scartelaos histophorus, assembly GCA_000787155.1. Taxonomy (NCBI): domain Eukaryota; kingdom Metazoa; phylum Chordata; class Actinopteri; order Gobiiformes; family Gobiidae; genus Scartelaos; species Scartelaos histophorus. Next base: position 22,311 of record KN489062.1, on the reverse strand, counting down.
TCATAAAGTTATGCTGTCACGGACCAGTTACTGTAATCTAGACTGGCCCTATCGGGGTTGTTACATATCTTTTTGATGTGAATAAAATTGAATCATTGTCAGAAGTGAATCCACCATCCACAAAGGTGACATGGTGCATAGTGCTTAAGGACACAAAGTCAAGTTTTCAGCCCTGTTTTAGTCTAAGGTTGTTAAAAGTATTGAAAAACAGACACTACACAAAACTAAATACTCATTTAGCTTGAAGAAAAGTCACATTCAAAGGACAGAAATGAACCTTTCCTGAAAAGCTTTAGAATGATCTTGCATTGTATCAGAAGTATAAGACCACACAGGCTAGTATACGCTTGTGGACCACTAAGGAATTCCACATGGTAATATAAAAGCAAGTACTACCATGTAATGTTGAAAACCGCATTTTATTGTCTATCGTGGTATCAGAATCTGTATAGCCTTATATATTATAGCTAATCCTTAGTATCAAAGTTTGAAATTTTAGTATTGTAACACTGCATTAGTCAGCATTGATTATTAGTGGATGCACAAAGAGCCGTTAGGGCTGAAAAAGATGAATAAGTGTGATAATATGCATGTCTATGAGAATATTCTGGAGTGGTTACATTCACGTTTACATGTTCAACACGTCCAGAAGAACTGACAAAAGGACTGAAATATGAACTGACAAACTAATAGAATCCCATTTCACAACATGTTTGTACAGATTTAAACTGCAGGGTTAATAGTTTTTTTAAGCAGAATAAAACAGGATATTTTTTTGTTTGTGCAGGAAATTATGATATATTAAAAACTGCAGCCTTTGTGGTCTGCTAATCAAAGCCATTCAAATTGAAATTTTATTTTAATTGCAATTAATCTGAAGCAAACTGAGGACACACACTCCTACATATATTTTCTACCTTTACTAATGCAGTATTTAAAACGCTAGATTGTTCCACTTTTCACCCAGGGGCTTGGGTCAGATAATATGGATTAGAGCTGCAGTCTATATCTATAAAGCGATAAAGTGACTGAGGAGAGCACCAAAAATGGCTGTGAAATGAGAAGTAATAGCCAAAGCTGCGATAGAACAAGCCTGGGTGTGTGTAGAGAGAGAGAGAGAGAGTGTCTGCCGTCTAACGTCCATTAAAACAGAGGCTGCATCCGAATACATTAAAGTACATTAGAATACATTAGGGGATTTGAAGGCTCCTGTGCTATTAATGCATGTGGACAGTGCTAACAGGGTTGACGTCATGCTAGCACTTCTGTCAGATTACATCGTAGGTGTGGGTCTAAGGGTGATACGGGAGAGCACGGGCTAAAGGGGAGGTGGGGTGGAGTGTGACGGTGGGTGGGGGATTTCAGCCGAGCTCTCTGGGTATTAGTGCGCACTGATAGGCCAGATTACACACGTACATAAAGGTATTGGGAAAAAAAAAAAGTCAATATAATATGGGGATGTTGGCTATAGCTCTCATGTATTAGGAAAGCTTTTAATGCCTGCAATGATAGCACAAATACCCCATGGTAGCATTTGATATTGTTTGAGTGAGAATTTGTATAAGTTAAAAATGTAAATAACTGCTAACACTTAACACATTTAGATCACTGTGTTATATTCACCAAAAACAATATATTAACATGTTTTCTAAAGCTTCACGTTAATTTTTGATGCAGTCTTCTCCTCCCCCTGCAGAGCGCTATTACAGCAGCGTATTGCATCAGGTTTGTCAAGTTGTAGCGTAGAGTTTTGTATCACTGTGTAACTGCAACAGTTTGCAGCAGCAAAACTTGGGATCAATAAAATAAAAAATCTTTCTCTGGAGATTTGCCATGTGAGAGCATGGATGACATGGATGAGATTTGCGGGCAGAGAAACTTACTGCTAAGCTAAAGGAAGGTTTGAGTAAGGCCTTGGAGAGATCACTATTACTCAAACATCCAAGGATACATATAAAACGTGTTCAGGCATGTTTCTGAGTGAATGTTATAAAATGGTAGAAAGCTAAAAACAAACAAACAAACACTTTTTTTTCCATAATTAAACAAGTAAGACATAAAACTTCTTTTCATTAATTTCATTTTAGTATTTGTGAAACTAGACCTATACTGTATTGCAACAAGCACAGTGTGCTTCAGATGAGCTTTAAAGGTTGTATGGAGGCAAGCAGATGACCTTTATCTAAGTATGTAACGTCTATGTATTTAATAGTGGTGGGCCGTTAACGTGCTGCAATAATGTGGGACTCTTATTGGGCAACAAAAAAAATATCGCCGTTAATCTATTCTCAAAGTTGGCCAGGGAGCTGGATCTATATTGAGTGAACTATGATGACTTTCACCTTTAGCGTGGATGCACCTCGCCGAATTGCACTGTAGGGGGCAACGAGTTTTCGAACCTGTAGCTACTGTGAAATACACAACGAACGCCACATAACAACATGGATGTAGCTACGAAGCCGCTGGGTTTGCTTCTGGGAAAATAAATTTTTAAAAAGCTTCCCAATGGAGACATCGACAAGTCTAAGGCTGTTTGCACCTTATGCAATGTGGAGTTAGTTTAGTGTAGGAGATCTACCAGTCTCAAGTACCACCTAAACACAAAACATCACTTAACCAACGCTGATGCGGGTCAAGCACTGAAACGTCGGGGAAGAGTCGCCGTCAAACTACTTTGTTTGAGTGACACCGAGGCTCTATCAGACAAGCTAACTAACCTTCTTGCTCAGTGGAGCCACAAGCACCGACCCATCAGCGTGGTTGAGGATGATGGGCTCGAGCTTGTTCTCCAGGCAGCCACAGGTGTGACCCATCTTACAAACTACCAGTGAGGTGAACTAACATTAGGAGAATACATGAGCAGTGTGCCACAGAGAAAGCCACAAAGGATAAAAATATGGTAGAGATGGGGTGTGTAGCACTGACCGGGGACCACTGGACATCTGTCAACAACGATAACTACCTCGGCGTTACTGTGCACCTCATCGATGCTGCTGGGAATTTCACTCCTTTGCTTTAGGTATGCAGTTATGTCTTTTTAAATAACACAATTTAAAACTACTTAGAATATAATTACAACGACATCACAAATTACCAACACGTTACATTTGTCTTAAGAAACCTCTTCTCAAGGACTGACTTGTAGTCATTACTTAGGTAGCGCACATACTCTGAATGAGCCATTTTAATCTAGAGTAATCTGGATTCATTTAAAATTTTCAATGAGATTAATCTAGAAATTAATCTATGCCCATCATTAATATTTAAACATACATTGTCATACATAAGCCTGCTGCTTTTTTATTCAGTTCATATTGTGGCATGTTGGTGAATCCTAAGTTCTCCTCATTGGGCCCCACATATTTGCTTGCCCTGTGCTTTGGCTGTGTTCACTTTCTCAACAAACCTCCTCCATACATGCGGTTGTCACAGGAACAAGCCAAACGAAGAGATGCCGAGGAGATTGGAAAGGCGTAATGACTGCACATCTTAAGCAGACAAGAGCTAAAGACACTTAATTAGTGGATTGGGGGCATAGAGAGGCAGCCTTCACAGTTTGGTCTCGACTCAGAGCTGTAACATGGAATTAATGTTCACAAGGCATGAATGAGAAGATGTTCTTTTTGAATATTTCATTTTGGACGTGATAGAGTGACAAGAGAGGAGAGAAAGAGAGAGAACCAAACCAGAATGGAGTTAGAGGAGTCACGCCAGGACATTGGGCTTAACTAAAACACTGGACAAGCAAGTGATCATTTGTAGATACAACGGTGTGTCTTTAAACTGTTTACTTAACTTGAAACTTGTCAAAAATATTGAATTTAAATATTGACAATCAGACACTAATTGATGCTAGATATTCATTTGAGCAGGTATTGATAGTAAAAAAAAGTTACATTTACAGGAAATGAACCTTTCCTGAGCTGCTTTAGAATGATCTTGAGCTGTATCACCACAAATATAAAAGCACATAGTATACGCCTATGACAATGTTAGCAAATACTAGGTAAAAAGTTTAAGATACCGTAGATAGATCAATCTATCTATCAACATCTAGACATCTAAAGGTTTGATTTTCAACAAAAAGAGCAAGTGTAACTAACTGACAAACTATTAGCTAATGTTAGTTAATTTGAGAGGGACAGCAGCATAAATCTGCTCACTTGTAGCTCCAAGTCAGTTCAATCTGCATTTTAATATTTTATCTGAATGCCATCTGTATTCAGTGTTATTGACCTAAAATGCTGGGATGTTATCTGAAACGCTGCAATGCAGGCTTTTTGACTCCTTTTTCAATTCTTACTTAAAATATGCCGGTAGTGAAATCACTTGATCGAATGCAGCTTGATTGATTAATTGACTAAATCCTAATGATCCTTCATTTGGACTCTGCCATGCATCCCAATACAAAAAACACATTTCTTTCACTGGATCACTTCTGAATGTTTTTGTTACAGAGATAAACATAAACAGAGAGAAGAATTAGAATAGTCCAGTGATACCAAAGGAATTCACCGCCTTCACAACAGATTGTCTTCTGTCCTGCTACCGCTCAAGCAATCCTCCTCATGGGAAATCCTCTGCTCTTCATCCTTCTGCTCTTTCTGTGTGCCATAACAGCCCTCTTAGGCAGACACAAGTGACCTTCTCATTGAATATCAAACAGAAAAATGCCTATAAATGGTACAGCTTTGGATGTCTAAAGCAGGAGAAGTGCATTTACCGTCAGTACAGAGACTAGGGTCGCCAAAAGTATTGAAAATCTGATACTGATTGATAGTAAAACAAATATTGAAACTAGATACTTATTTGAGCAAGCTTCAATATAAAAAACATCACATTCACAGGACAGAAATGAACCATTCGTGAATAGCTTCAGAATGATCTTGATCTGTTGCAGAAAAAGTATAAAACTACATACACTAATATACACATAGTTTTTCTTAGTATTGAAATCAAGTTTGAAATTTTAGCGGAGGGAACACTCAACACATTGTCCATTCAACAATAACAATTTGTAGAGAGTATAATAACTTCTGATGACCTAGGCCAAATAACGAGGACTGAGATGGAGGCATCCTTGATATACTAGTGTACTTTCCCTATAAACACAGTATAATGTTCTGTCACATATCCAGTCTCAACAAAGGACTGCATTTCTCAATGTGGAGGAATATACCACCACAGGGATCTCTGTGTATACTCTACCTCATCATAATCATTCATCTCTACCTGCTGGGATTTAAAGGTGCAGTATGTACCTTTTCTTGTGGAGGGCTTGTTTTCATGAAGATGTATGGTATGTATGGTATAAAAATAGTTTGTCTTGCTTTTATTCAATTACTGGTGTTTTTAGAAACATGCATTCTTATTATGACCGGAATTTCTAAGGATCTGATCAGTAACACTTCAACTATATACAAGAAAAGCAGGGAAAGGGAAACGTGACTGCTTATGCTGTTCATTTTGAATAAAAATTGAACACAGAGTCCAGAGGTGGTTTAGGGAATGGTGTATGATTAGAATGTATTTTAAGCTGTAACGCAACAATCCAAGTTTGGAGAAGGTGACTTTGAATCAATGGTTTAATGAAGCAAGCCAAATATGAATGAAGAAAAATACAACTTCAGGTGTGTATTTGATGAAGGGACAATAATATAAAAACCTTTTTGCATAATATGTGTCCTTGATGCAATTGCCAATCAATGAGAAAAGTTACATAGTCTGCCTTTAAAGCTACAATAATCTAGTCCTCACTCGTGGATCTGTTAAAGTGCCTCCTGAAGAAAATGTACATCAGTGCTTCAGACATCCTGAGTGAGGCGTCTTGCTCTCACACCTCCACATCCCCTCAGCAGAGCACAGCACAGCCTGGCCCGCACACACACAGCAGAGGGGCAGAGGGCAGCTAGGATGTGGAGAGATGATCTGATTGGATTAACCCTGCGTTACCATGGAGGATGCTGAGAGACCCTGGAGACGGCCAGACGCTGAATGCATCTCACAAGCAGACGCGGCACCAGTAAACAAACTCCTCATGTGTGAATCAGTGCTGACAAATACAGTATGTGCACTCATGTGGGCTTAGACCATCTGCACTGTGGGGGCACACAGAGTAGGTGCATTAAGAAAAAACATCATGGGCATGAGAGTTAGTGTGAGCTCAGTGGGGTGTGTAAGGAAATGCATCACTGTTAAATAAATGTGTGTCAAATCACTATGGGACAATAATAGGGCTAAGACCACAAATCGATCGAATTGAAACATGGTAGGTGGTTTAAAAAAGGAACTGTATGTAGTCTGCACTTTTACCTTGCATAGCTTTAAAAATATACTACACTCACAAGTGAACCTGGGTAACAAGTGCCTCAACCTACAGAGGACAAATACAAGTTTGTTTCATTGTCAGTATATCAGTATATGTCACGCTCAAAACCTCCAGAATCCCCTCACTGAGCTGCAGTAGCACTGACTCATGATTGGCTGAAGGTGCTGGGGTTTAGGCAGTGACCAATCAGATCAGAGAGATGCATTTTAAGGTTTAACCCAACAGGATTTCAGCATTGAACCTGGCAACCCAAATGAGAGACTCATGTGAAGCTCATTTTAATGGTTAAACAAATCACCAAATTATAACATAAACAACTTGGCCATGAAGTTCAATCATTTTTTGTTGCATTAGAATAATTATTTGAACAATTTTAACTTGCATCCGGGACACAGAAATGTTAAATCTAAATCGTACATACAGTTCCTTTAAGAAGCATTAGTGGACACTTGATCTTGACATTTTGTATGCATAGTTTTTTCGTTGCCAAAAGAAAACTTGGACAGGTACTGCTGCAGTTGATGTATTTTCTATTTTCATTTTTAAAACATTAATGTGCAGAATGTACTGGCTATAAAAAAGAACCATTTTAAATCTCTCTTTACAAACAGTGATATATAGTAGGTTATGTGCAACAATTCTCACATAATTACCATATTATTACACTCTTTGTATCGAGAAAGTCATGCATTAAATTCAGAGGTCCCTTGCGGTTACTACTCAAATAGATGTGATGATACAATAAATACAGTGATGAATTCTCCCTTTTGCTGTGTCAAAATGCTGCTAATATCACTATAGTGTACATAGTTATGGGATTATGCTTTTATAAGGTAAGTGCATGGATATTTTCGCAGTGTAAGTAATCTGATGGAGTGGGGCTGTGTTCTCCTGAATGACCCATGGGGAACAGTGTAAGTCAGCAGAACATGGACAGGAGCGCAGGAGCAGAAAGAGGAGAAGGAAAAGAAGGGAAGCAGAAACAGGAAGGAGAGATGGGGAGGAGAGGAGGAGAGTAAAGGGAGAGAGAAGGAGAAAAGAAGGGAAGGTGAAGTGGAGAGGAAGGGAGTAAAGAAAGTGGAGAGCAGGATTGGAATAGGATGTGGAGAGAGAGAAAGACTGGAGGAGGAAAAGAGGACACAGAAGAGAAAAGAGGTGGAGAGAGCAAAGAAAGTGAGGGATAGAGAAAGGAAGGGCAGAGAAGGGAAGAGAGGGGAAGATGGGGAGATAAGAGGATGAGAGAAATGGTGGAAAAGGCAGAGGGGAAGAGGGTTAGGAGGCAGACATGAGGATGAGAGAAGAGGGAGCAGGTTAGGAGAGGGCAGAAAAATGGAGGAGAAGTAGGAAGGAAAGAAAAGAAGAGTCTGAGAGGAGGAGATGAACTCTTACCCTGCTGATCCAGTAGAGTCAGGGGCCTCGGGGTGCTCTGGGGCAGGACAGCAGAACTGATGCAGCACAGTCTCACTCCTGTGGGACAAAACAGCACTGCAGTCAGACACGAGCATGTAACACAGCACCAAGAGCCTAAGTTCAAGAATCTAAAGACCCTGTACCTCATTTTTACTGTCTTCAAATGTTAAAAACAAAATCTGTTAATTTTTGGCAGTGGTTCAAGTTATTCCTCACTTGCCTTGAGCATTTCTGAGGACACAGCCACAGTTTTGTTTCTGCTGTCTGTCCAATTACGTTGCATACTTATAACATAGTACAGAAGGGGCACATATTTGTCGGCTGAAACCTCAGATTAGAATAGATATTTAAAAGTTGAACATTAATAATCAACTGATGATAGCTCTACAAAAACACATTTATCATATGACCTATTTTTTGTTTATTTTTAGACAACAGCTTGTCCCTCCAGGGCTACCGTAGGTGTTCACAGCTTGTAAAAGCAGGAGGTGTGGAGAGAGGAGGTGCAATCTGAAAGGCCACTATAAGATTACTCAAAAACAAAAGTTATATACAACTTATACGTAACTCGCCTGCTTATCTCCATGGAGATGTCACGGCTTTGCTCTATTATTTCATTGTGGTGTTTATATCGCTTAAAAATGTATTATAAGGGGGATCACTTCTCCAGAGACTCACAATACTAAAAATGTCAAGCTCGATTTTGATATGAACACTCAATACCGATTACAATACCACAATGATAATAAAGAACACTCTTTAGACACAGAATTGTCAACATTAACTCGTAGTACCATATGATAACTTCCATAGTGGTACATGGGAGTATATTAGCCTATGTGGTCTTGTTCTGATACAGCTGAATCATTCCAAAGTTATTCAGGAAAAGATTCATTACTGTCCTGTGAATGCAACTTTTATTACTATCAATACCTACTTGATCAATACTAGTTTTAGTATAGATCCTATTTTAGTATCTGAATTTCATTACTGTTGAAAACTCTTTCAGAGACCTGACCTGAAGATTTGCCTGATGGTGCAACGTCATCTACTTATCTCTTATGTTTGATGCCATAATGTTGAAGATTCTAGGTAAAGCATTAATATCTCCATTTATTCATTGGTGGAAAAATAGGAGGCACATTGCTGTTTTGGTTCCTGATCATTTAAAAATGAAAAGATGCACAATCCTCTGCTTAGAAAAGTTCTTTACACAGTGTTGAGGGCATGGTTCCAGAGTTGGGATGCAAACTTTTAGACTTTGTAGTGTTTGTGCTTTCATCTGCAGAAGTCAGAATGTTAATGCGACTATTTATACGGGCTTCACAGTGTGGTGTGGTTCAAAGCATTTCACTCCTGAACCAGCCAGGTTGAGTCTATTAGCACAGTCCTATTAACAAGACCACAGGAATGCAATCAGACAGATCAGAGTGTCAAATGACAAATTTACTGAGGTATTTTTAGCACAAATTTGCGGAGGACACATACAAGCAGTCATTATCACCACTGTAGGCACGCTGGTCATTGTACATGGCATATGCTTTACATATTATATTTGTAAATCTCATTTTAGCAGTTACACTTGGGTTAAATAGAGATTTTAGGATTGTTTTGTCTAGGGCTATAGAAGACTAAGGAAATTCCCTGTGAATCTATTAACTGACTAAAAGGGGACGTGGCACCAATAAAAGCTCTCAAAACCATTAGGATCTTGTGCAAAAACAACTATGCCCTAAGTGAAAAAGCAAGATTAAACTGTCCAGTCACTCCCAGGACTCTAGCTAATTCAGTCCATGCATTCCTCTTTCTGCTGGGGCCTTATAAATAATCGTAATAAATAATTTAGTAAATAAAGAATTCAGTTGACCAGGACTCCAACCGTTAACTGTCCTAGTTTTGTCTCATCATGACAATGCTAAACCTATGGAAAGTTTAAAGGCCTGGTAGTAGGGGTGTAAGAAAAAAATCAATTCAGTGATACAGTATAGTGCAATACTTGATTGCGTGATTCTCACATCGATTCAAAATGCATCTGAATCAATTTTTAAGTTGTGTCCTTCATGAACAAAATCATAAGTTCCACTTACTATTCTGATGATTTCAAAATTAAACTAAAGTATTTCACCCAAGTATTTCTGGTCCCATGAAGGTTTACTCGACCATAATATTGTACGTAATTATTGATAAATTACAGCATATCGTCTTGTGTTTTAGTATAGGGATATATTGTGATATATTGAATTGTAACAGGGATATAGTATTATGTATCGTATCATCATATTAATGACGCACCACTACTGGGTACCAAATTTTTTCCCGAGTACTTGTAAGCAAAATATGTCTCCTTTACAGACATATTGTTTAAGCAGCTCTTGATCTCAAAATAAGGGCCACTACACACTACAGGATTTTTCAGTCTTAAACGATATTTTGTGCGACAAAAAGCACACATCAGAGACACGAGGAGAATCTTATGAGACTTAAAATCTCCTATCGCAAAGACTGCAGCAGAATATGGCTGTGGACCACAGCCTATAAAGTTGTTGGTGCGATCACGTCAGCTGTTTCCTGTCTACAGTAAAACCATTTGCTTTGAGACTTTTAAGTGTACAAAAGATCAGAGCACTGCACTTCTAGTTTAGATGTCAAAACTGTGTTATTATTATTTATGAAATGTGGTACAATATTCCAGATACATGATTTTTAAAGCACAAATGACAAGTCATACAGAAGAAGTAGAGTCACTACCGCTAATCAGCAGCTTCACTGCGAGTGCTGTGCGGATGTAAAGAGACATTTTTACTTTCAAAGAACATTTCAAACTGGATTAATAGCGCTGTTTTGTGGACTAGATGTCATTATTTGCGGAGGACAATTTCTATGGATAATGTGGATATGATGCTGCACTTTAAATTGACCACTTTACATGAGGTGAGTATATACGACTATGCAAGTCTTTATTGCCACTATTCAATGGTCCCTCGTTTATTGCGGGGGTTAGGTTCCAAAAATAACCCGCGATAGGTGAGATCCGCGAAGTAGTCAGCTTTATTTTTGAAGTTTTAAGGATGTAAAACCCCTCATCACACACTTCTCATACAGGAATGAACATCTTCTCACATTTCTCTCTTGTTAAAACATTCTCACAGTTCATATTTCAGTAGTGATCTAGGGCAGAGGTGTGCAGAGCTCCCGTGCCCCGCCCCTCAGTAGTGATCTACAGGGGCGAGTTGTGCCCCCTCCGAGCACCATGTCTGACTGTGGCCAAATGGTTGGAAAAAGTCTAGGGCCATTTATGGTCCAAGTCCGTCCCTGCTTATAATTCAACCCCACGCTTATTATTTTTATATTCACCACATCCCTTCTACGGCTCCATAAGAAGGCGAAAGGTGAACCGCGATATAGCAAGGGACAACTGTACCCAAGTTTGACTTTTGCGTCTCTCTTGCCGTCACTCCCTCTGCCCTTGACGCTTTGTTTTATTAGCTGTTGCTGTAGCATTACTGACATTTGGTGGTTACAATCGGACACTGACACCACACACACGAGCAGCTCAGTGGCTTCAAAATTGCACATGAAGACAAAATGTGAGTCACTCCTCACGGAGAAGCAGCTAAATTTGGGCAATTTCTCCTGTAGTGTGTAGCAGCCGTGAGTCTGCTGTACTGTCTGCATCTCATTATAAAGCATTATTTGTCTGATAATCAGAAACTGTGCTTTAGCATACTAGTTGTTGGTAACTTCACTATGTTGGTAACTTTACTCATCGTAGTGAATAATTAAGATGGTCAGAATGCATAAGGTAACTTTGGACCACCTAAACTATTTAAAATTAACTAGTTCTGTTTTTCATGGTTTTAAGACCTTTAAGATGCTCCCTACGCTTTCAATTAAAATCATTTATTGTTCTGAAAGTATAGTATGATAAATTATTTGGTCAGTAGTGACATCAGACTGCACAGCTCTTAAGTAAGAGCG
>JACN01151028.1:0-14317 GCA_000787155.1 Scartelaos histophorus | reverse complement strand
AATTATTTAATGAAATTATTATTATTTCTAATTGACTACTAAATATAATTAAAAATGTTGTGTGACAGTTATATTTTTAAATTTACAGAAATTTAAAAAAAAATAGACTGTTTAGCACAATTTTTTAAATAACTGCTTAATTGTTCGGGTTTGCAGTGTATCTGTACTTCTACTTAAGTAAAAGTAAACGTTCATAAGAAAGATAAGATATATATGTATTTTTAGCCTCTTACCTTGTTATCATGGGAAATAACTTACTAAAAAGTAAAAATGTTAAGTGTTAGAAGTTAAAGGTGCACTGCGTAACTTCAGGTTGATGATACATAACTCCTCTTTTCTTTCCTTTCATAACCTCTTTTCTATAGGTTAATGTACAGGTCTATTAAAGGTGCACTGCATAACTTTTCAGGTTGGGGGTCCGCTACCATGAAGATGCTATCGCCTTGTTCCACAATATAGTATTAAACTTACATAAGATGCATTTATTTAATTATGGGTGTATTTATTGCTCAAAAATACCTTTAAAAACCTGCATTCTTACTGTAACTGGGCGTCACCTCTTCACAGATCTGACCTGTAAATTCATCTCCTGCTTGATTCTGGAACATTGGAGGCAAAGCAACGGCATCTCCATGGAGACAAGTAGCTGAACCACCAGAAAAGTTGCACAATGCACCTTTCATATCCCATAAAATAAAAGTAAAATACTCCCGGTTTAAAGGTAAATTCACAAATGTTGAACCTGATCATTTCTATTAGTGAAAACACACAAGAACAACAAAAATCTGCAATATTTATTTAATCTGCCCCAATCTGTAATAAATATGACTGGACTATAGGATGTTGAGATGTCATTTTTATGCCTCCAGAAGAGTTCGATAGGTCCTCCATCGGAAATCATGAAGAATACCTCAGTGTAGCTACAAAAAATTAAATGAACTTGAACGCTAAATATAAATGCTTTTTTGGGTAGTGAAATTTTACACTTTCTATTTAAGTTTTCAAGATTATTTTATTTGTTTTATGAATTTTCACACATAAAAATTAGACGTAAAATAAGTAAGTGTTAATTCTGGGATAGGGATACAAGTGTGTGTACATGTGTGTATTAGACAGATTGTGTTCATATAGGATGAGGATATGTGTGTGTTGTGTTTGTTTTGTAAAGAATTTTGTATTTTGTTTATGTGAGAAAATAATAAAACAATAACAACATTTGGAGACTCTGATCACTTCTAATCTTACTTAATTACACAAAGACGGATAACAGATGGAAAGATGAATAAAAGATCGTCTATCATCGATCACAGACACATAAACAGATAAGATTAAGATGGATAAAGACGTTATCATATTTGTCTTATGAATTTTCAAACTTAAAAATAAAGAGTAATGACATCACAAGTGTTTATTTGGGATGAGGATATAACTGTGTGTGTGTGTGTACGTGAAACAAATGTGTGTACGTGTGCGTTCTGTTTGTACAAGTTTGTTTTGTAAAGAATGAAATTTGTATTTTGTTTATGTGAGAAATTAATAAAATGTTTGGAGAGTCTCTGGTCATTATTATAATCTTAAGTTATTATATTTGTCTTGAGGATTTTCAAACATAAAAATGAGAATAATAAGAATAATAATAATAAATAAAAGGTGAGACGTGGGTTTAGTTTCACACTTGAATAAATCGTTTATTCTCCAACTCTGTCACGAATGCACAAGAAATACACAATTCAGCATCTCCATGACGACCGTGCAACAGGAGCCCAGCACTGTAAAACTAAACCCCAGTGTTTAAAGTGCATGTGGCAAGTTCTCATGTTTTCCTAAATTATGACTTGGTTTGGGGGGTTGTACCTGTGCTCAGCATTTATCATATTTTTACATCAGACAGTTTATGGAACAAAGTTGAGAAAAAAATACAAAACTACAGGAAGTAGTACTAAGTTCTAAAACAGAATCACTCTACCAGCACCAACACAAGAAGGCTTTTTTCTGACAGTTTGAACATTCATTTAACAAAATAAAGGTGTTGTGGTTTATTTGTATTAGTGTAATCATAACTATTGTGTAGTTTAGAGAAGTTTTAGCCCTTGTTAACACTATAGTTGCTAGACAACAGTTCTGAAATCATCTCTAATGGTGCGTTCATTTATCCATCCGACTTGGAGGTCCAAGGACGTTGCCTAGCAACATACACTGACACACCCCTTTTCCTCGGAGGGCAGAACTCAGAACTCGGAGGAAACCGAGTAAGGTTTCTGAAATAGAATTCAAAATGGCTGCGCCCAAAGTCACTTGTATGAACTCTTTTCATTGTTTTTGGACAATTTGGTGGATTAAATGACAATTTCTCATATTACTGCATCTGTATCACTGCCTGGGGGTTTGGTAGTATTACTGCAGTACCTTATTGCGTCTGTATCACTGCCTGTGGGTCTGGTAGTATTACTGCAGTACCTTACTGCATCTGTAACTGCATCATGTCATGTCGCCCATGTTTTTAGTCCATTTCTTGCTAGCTCACATGCCAAAATGATCAACTATTATGCACCAACAGACATCAGACACGTTACTCCAACGCTTTCACTTCACTGATGTACTGAATTATAGTGTACAGTGTGTTCAGTGTCACTGAATTCTTCCTCCAGGTTGTGTAGTTAAAACTTATTTTGGTGCACCTGATATTCGGCTAATGCTAAAGCAAAAGCAGCTTTCCAGTAGAACACACGAAATATAATAAAACACTTGAGGCTTGGACGTGACGTCATATCCGAGATCTGAGTCGGATGGAGAAACAAACGCAGCATAACTATGTCACATGTGTGTCCAATCAACAAGTAAAAATATGCAGATTGATGTTTGTACTTTTCCTCTCAATTTTATATTTAAAGCTGCACTATGGAACTTTCCCATTGCTTGTCTCCATGGAGATTACAGTCTTTGCTTGGCCTAAAATGTCCCACAGGATTTTTGAGCGATAAAAACCCCTGTAACTGGCTAATTAGATAAGTTTAATGCAACACTGTGGAATATTCCTGGCAAAGTAACAACATCTCCATGGAGACAATATGTAAAACTATTATAAATACTGACCACAGGTTTTATTCCACGAAAACAAGTTCTAATTAGAAAAACATGAAAACCTGTCACATGCTATTTAAAGGTGCATTGCGAAACACTTTTGGTAGAGGTCCACCACCTGTTTCACTCTATGCAGATGTTAACGATTTTACAAGGAATTATCTAAAGTATGGCATTTAACTTAAATATCTCCATGGAGACAAGGAGGCCACATCAGCAGACCAAAGTTAGAGGTCAGATCTGTGGAGAGGTGGGCCTGCTCATGGTTATAGTGTATTTTTTTGCGATAGTTTAAGAAATTAAAACAAAAAAAAATCTCAAATTGAATAAAAATAACACATATTTGTTTAATGCCCTACTGTGGAATGTCCCAGCCAAAGCCATAGCAACACCGTGGAGACAAGCGACCACATTACAGGTCTAATCCGTGGAGAAGTGGACTCGCTCACAGTAATAAGACATGATTTGAGGGGAAAAAACAGAACACAAATGAATAAATACAAGATATAGATTGTTTAATGCTTTACTGTGGAACACCCCAGGCAAAGCAGTAACATCACCATAGAGACAAGCAGACCAGAAAAGTTACACAGTGCACCTTTAACATGGGACAGCACTGTAAAAATAAACCTGCGTTCAGTATCTGGTTTGTTGCACTTTGTTGCACTGATGGAGAATCTTTAAAGCACTTCATATAAATATACCAAACAAAATCAGAACACAACCAAAAACTACTTATAAAATCAAAGTATTCCAACGCTCCCTACAAGAGGTTTTAGGGAACAACTTTTTTTTTGTTTTTCCAACTTAAAATGCACATAAAAGAGCACTCGAGATCAAAAAAATAAGTTAACATTGGTTCAAATAAAGATGAATAATATATATATAAAAAACCACACAGTTCAGCATTTGTTTTAAAACGTAATCTATGAGACATTTGGGAAAGGGACGTCTTATAAGCAGTTTTTTTGGCAGAAATTTGGACTTTGGAGTAGTGGAAGGAGACGTGTACACACTGGATTTAGTATTTTGTCTGTTACAGTTAAATAAAGTTACTAAAATCGCAATTGAACCTGTGTTGCCAGAGCTTGTCCAATACTTTTCTCCATGTAGGTGTTATTGCTTCATCTAGAATGTTTCACAGTAGGGCATTAAACCTTTCTATCTCCACGGAGACCAAACCAGATCAAGTTACGGGTCAGATCTGCGAAGAGGCGACCCCGCTCACACCCAGAACGCCTGTTTTTCTTGGTATTTTTGAGCTATAAAACCACCTGTAATTGAATAAACGTAATGTAGAGCTGTTTAATACTGTTTAATGTCATACTGTGGGACACCAGGCAAAGTGTAGAGCTGTTTAATACTGTTTAATGTCATACTGTGGGACATTCCAGGCAAAGCAATGACTCAATCGCCATAGAAACAAGCAGGTGATGGACGCCCAACCAAAAAGTTACATATAGTAGTGCACCTTAAACATGCAGATAGACATGTCAAGTGTTTTTTATATTTAAGAATAAATCAGTGTTAGGAATTCTTATCTGGCAACGCTGTATTTGATTTGAACATGTTAACTGTGCTTGGGAACATAGTTTATGAAATTTAAAATCTCTCATACATTTACTTTCCTCTGCTCCTGTCGGCTCTTTCTGGCCCCGTCTCTCATAGAACAACATTTTAAATACTCGAGTGTCTTATAAAGCTGCACTACGCAACTTTTCCGGTGTAGGATCGCTCCAAAGTGTCACCACGGAGATACTGCTTTGGCAAGAACGTTCCAGAACGTGGCATCAAACGAGTGGCGAGCGCAGCGATAGAAAGAATCCATGTTTTTCAGTGTACTGTTATAACTGGCAATAAAAACACATGAGATATAGATAGCTTTAATGCCATACTACGGAACATTTTAGTAAACGTGAAAACACCTCCATAGAGTCAAGCACATGTGGAAAAGTTACGCAGTGCAGCTTTAAATCAGCCGTACAGTTTCAATGACATTTTGTACAATTTCACTATGTTACATGTCACACCCACACTTTAGTTTTTGAACATATAAATATATCTTTTTCTCAGTAAAAGGAAAATAAAAGGATCTTTGACACAGTATGGTTTTCCCCATCGAGTTTGCGTAGTTGTAAAGTGCAAGGCGTGACGTAAACGCTTGAAATGGTCAGCAGGGGGCGCACGCACTCTGAGAAGAAGAAGTCACCGCCAGCTCAAAACGCAACAATATCGGTGAGCGGAAATGACGGGTTTAAGAGTGAAACTGGACACTTAAAGGTGCGCTACGGAACTTTCCCCCGCGCTCGTCGCCATGGAGATTATAGTTACTGCTTGGCCTGGAATGTTCCGTGGGATTTTTGAGTGATTAAAAACACCCGTAAATGGATAGATACGTTTAATGCCGTGCTGGGGGACATTCCGGGCAAAGTGTTAACATCTCCATGGAGACGAGCTGGTGGCAGACCCCTCCCCCCATGACATCATACTTTATCGATCTCCATGGAGATGATGTTGCAATGAGGCCAAGTTACAGGTCAGATCTCTGGAGAGGCGATTCCGCTCCCACCTTTTTAAAGCAATAAAAACACCACTGAATAAATGCTGTATCATGGAACATTACAGGCAAAACAATCTCCATGGAGACAGGAAGATGGTCGACCCACCTACAGGAAAGTTTCATAGTGCACCTTTAAATAAATACAGAATACTTTAGTCATATTTGAAAATGTATATTATCATATTTTGGAGGATTTGGAAATTATTTCCAAGCCTTTCATTACAAACAATGCAGCTAAAACTAAAACTGTAATAATTGCATATATTTATATAGACTTTTAAAGGTCCTATATTACACAATGTGGACTTTTGTGAGTTTTAAGCCGTGTTATAATGTTGTTACCTCATCAAAAACATAGAGTCCACCTTGTGATGTCATGAAGCAGTAGTAGTAGTAGTAGTAGTAGTAGTAGTAGTAGCATAGCTGAAATTCTCCAAATGATTTTAGTGAAGGTGTATGTGGTTTAAAAACACAGTGGAGCTCTTCCTGCATCACCACATGACATCACAAGGTGGAGGAAAGTGATTTTTGTTTGAGAAGAACTCAGGAACATGTGTGAATGAAACGAAACACAACTCCAGGTCTGTTTGTGACGAGGAAATAACATTGTAACAGATCAGAAAATAGTGCAATATGGGCCCTTTAACTGTGAAAAAATGTATTCACTTTAGTTTATTTCCCTTTTTTGCCAACTTTGTACCTGGGTTAAGTCCTGCAGTATTTATAATTAGACATACACACTAACAAATAGATTTCAATACTCTGCAAAGTGGTTAGAAGACTATTGAGGCTTCGTAATAATAAAGACGCTAGGCTAGGCTAGGTTAGCTAGGTTAGCATGCGGGGACACAGGTTTTACATTACAAACATGTCCATATGTTTACGCACAGTGTCTGACGGGAAGCAGCAAAATCAGCTCCATGAAGTACCATCGGGAAATACAAAAAATATAGATCTTTAGTAATAATAATAATAGCTTTAAACCACAGACAAGGCAAAAAACTCAAATATATTCGAATTACAATCATTGCAAAGACTGAGAAATCCTCCATAAGAGATACAGTATTTTTACTAATATATTAAAGGTGCTGTACCTGGTATTTTACAGTCTTAAAAAATGTGAAAAAAAAAAAGTTATTCCTCACTTAACTTGCGCATTCAAAGCATCCTAATTATTCACTACGATGAGTTTATAAGCACTTTTCACAACTTTTCAAGACCAGAGTGGAGTTTTGGAGTGAAGGTAAACAATAACTAGCATGCTAACACACACTTCTTGATTATCGGACAATAAAATGCTTTAAACGCAGATAGTAAACATCTGGCTTATTTTGAAACTAAAAATCAGTTCTGGTATCAGCCAAATTTTATACCGAAATTTTATTTGAGCTTTGTGAATAGACTAATGAGTGAATTGGAAATGTTCAAATTTCTAATAAATACATTTGTTATTTTTTGTATGCTTTACTGCAAGTGAAAATACATTTTTGGGCCTTACTATAGATTTTAAAAGCTATATATCTGTATCGACCACAGCAGCAGGTCAAATGTTGCCTCAAAAAATCCAAAAACGGCAAGTTATGGACAAAATGGCGAAATGAAAACTCCAAAATCATGTAAAGCAGGTTAATACGAACATTTTAAGTCCAAAATGAGGAGTCTGAGAGCTGCAGTTACAGAAAGAGGGGCGCCCATTTTTCAATAAAAAGTGAGTCGATGGAGCCAGAATTGCGCCCATGTTCACTTCCTATTTGGAACGCAGCGGGTCAGCTATGTCCAATTCTATATACAGTCTATGGGATGTACTTTTACTTATTTTAATCCCAGTAAATGCATTTTATTATTATTTTTGCACATGTGAAAAGTTAAGATACATTTATGGGCCTTAATTTGTATTTTAAAAGCTAAATATCCACATTAAGGCCCATAAAAGTATTTTAACTTTTCATATGTGCAAAAATAATAATAAAATGCACACGTGAAAAGTTAAGATACTTTTATGGGCCTTAATGTGGATATTTAGCTTTTAAAATCCAAATTAAGGTCCATAAAAGTATCTTAATGTGGATTAGGATTAATGTGGATTTTAAAAGCTAAATATCGGTATCGGCAAAATCGATGATCAGCCTCAGCAGCAGGCCAAATATCGGATATCGTATCACCTCAAAAAAATCCACATCGAGACATCCCAAGACGAATTTTGCTTAAATATATTTGTAAAAAATCAGGTACAGGGCCTTTAAATCCACCAATGTTTTCAAGTATAATCCGTTTACTAATATGACAATAATGAATCACTTATGTTTTCACGTCAACATGAAATTACAGATTTTCGCAGCGTACATTTCACACCACAGTCTATTAAGAACCACTTTTAGTTTAGCACAACGTTACGATCTTTTTAAAATCACAATATTATGACTATTCACATAAATTACAAGTTACATTCGTTGGTTGTTTATATTTTTTGCAACACTTAGGTCAAAGTTCGTGAGATGTATTTGTTCGTATAACGCTGTTGTCAGGTAAAAGTT
This sequence comes from Scartelaos histophorus, assembly GCA_000787155.1. Classification (NCBI taxonomy): domain Eukaryota; kingdom Metazoa; phylum Chordata; class Actinopteri; order Gobiiformes; family Gobiidae; genus Scartelaos; species Scartelaos histophorus. Next base: position 6,142 of record JACN01151028.1, on the reverse strand, counting down.
CTCATGGCAGTAGCAACAGCAAAATAAATAAGGCTAAAATCGAGAAAATAAAAGACTAAAACCACTTTAAATGTCTAAACAAAATGGCGGATTCCACATGCAAAGGTAAACTCGCGTCTTCTTGTTCGTCGATTTGAAGATTTGCTCTTTCAAATCCTGTTACAGCAACGGAAAGCACTTTAAAAATGTGAGATTTGAACGCCGCGGACAGAAAGAAGTGGAAGCGGTTGAACTTCCAGTGTCTTGCTCAAAGGTCCGATGGCATTGTGAGCAGTGACCGCAGGTGGACGGCAGGGGGCGCTCCACAAAGCCACTGGTTCTGGTTTAAAAGCAGCTCAGGGTGGAGCCTCTTCAGTTGCCTGAGAAATCCTCACCAGATTTGACCTCCAGAGTCCCTACAAAGACAAAAGAGAAATTACAGAAAATATTTAAATGACCAGAGGGTGAAAGATTAATCTGTAGTTAATGGAGAGCGCAGGGAGGGCATCTGACACACACGCACACACACGCACACGCACACACACACACACACTGGGAGGGCATCTGACACACAGGGGCATTTCAAAACATGTTTGTAAAGCTAAACTACAGGGTTAGTAATTTATACACAGAATAAGACCCCATGGAGACAAAAGGAGGGCATCTCACACACACACGCACGCACACACAGACACACACACCCACACACACACACACACACACACTGGGAGGGCATCTGTGTTACCTGACAAAGAGCTGTTGGACTTTTGCTTGTGCAGTTTCTCTCTCTCCTTCTTGACTTTGGGGATGATCTTTAGCTTCATGCTGCTGCTGCTCTTGCTGCTGCGCACAGAGTCCTGAACACAGGGCAAAGGTTAGTGGGATGTGGTAACGTTTTTTTTTTTTGCATCTTTTCAGATTGTTACCTTAAAAACACAAGGAAAAAATACAAAATGGATTTAAACAAAATACTTCTATAACATGCAATTTTATGTTTAGCAACACAAATCAGACTAGGGGTGGGCGATATCTCGATATATCGAATATATCAAGATATTTTTAAAACTCGATATGGATTTTGACATGTTGTATATATGGATATGATGCTTATATTTAATCCTAATTTGGCCGCTTCTCTTGTTTCCTTCTCTGTTCTGCTTCGTCGCTTCACTTTTCTTCCTCGTGTGTCTCAACATGAGGCGCCTCAACAGGAGGAAACACAACTCGTCTCTAAATGTCAAAAATTGGTGTTGACCAAAGCTTCAGGCACCACAAACCATTCCCACCATTTACAACTACTTGTGTCCTGAGAGCAGCTTTTTTTTTACAGCGGTTATAGTTTATGCAAATGAGTCATGTGGTTTTAAGTTTTGTTTCTGTAAAACGTCAACAAAAGTGTGCAAAACTGAATTAAACACATTCTAATCTCAAACGGGCTGATGTGGTTCTGTGTCTTTATGGTTTACATGTTGTAAAGTTTATTTATGCTGAAGATTTAAATGAAGAATCTACTGCAGTTTTACTTGTACATTAGTGTTTGGAAAGTTGGGTTTGATCTGAGCAGTGGATTGTGGGAAACCTCAGCTCCATCACTGGAACATGGATCTGTTAAAATAAAGAACCTCCCGAACTTCCTCTGCTAAAGGAGCTCATGGTTTTGTTATTAACAGAATGAATCCAAACATGAGCTTGACTTGACCGAGCTGTTTTATGGCAAAGAAGGCCATATTTATTATTTCATCCTTTATTTTACAGTTAAATTATTATTTTTGTATACAGGGATTTTTTTATTTTTATTTTTTCATGTTGCAGAAGCACTTTGTTCCTACATGAACTGCTGACCTCTTTGCACTTCAATTAAAAAAGACCTTGAGGAATTTGGCATTTTTGTTTTTACAGTAGTTTTTAGGGGGGTTATTTTTCCTGTACAGATAGAGATATATATCGTATATCGAGATATAGAAAAATATATCGATATATATTTTTTGCTCCATATAGCCCAGCCCTAAGTCAGACTGTGTGAAAATAAAACCCAGATTGAGATATAACTCGAGTAACAGAGCTTCAGACAGAGCAGTGCCTCCTGTTAGCTTATTGTGTGGGGGTACCTCTTCGTTGCACTGCATGAGGGGGCAGATCCAGTGGATGTCGTCCAGTTTGTGAAGCTCCGCGCTGAGAGAGTTCAGAGTGGTCCTGAGCTCCTCCTCCTCTGCACACTCGGACTGAACACACATCACACACACATCACACACATCACACACACGTCACACACACACATCACACACATGTCAGCTTAGCTCCTCAAGATAAACAACAAATACACTCTTAAAGCTGCACTGTGTAACCTTTCTGATGGCAACTTGCATTAAGCTGAGAGTCATGTGATGCTCATTCTGCTTTCTGATTGGATAATGAAAACTAAAAATGCTCTAAGTTTTTTTTTTTTTTTTTACCTCATATCTGGGGACACAGATTGCCCAAATTTATAACATTTAAAACCTAAATTGTACATATACTTCCTTGGATCAGAGATATAGAGACCGTAGTAAGCAGTTCTTTTTGTACCAGTATTTTTCCCTCCAGGAGCATCTTGGTCTCGGCCTGAAGAACTTTGCTGCTGTTGACGATTTCCACAGCTGTGCTCCGGCTCAGACACTGCAGAAACACAACATCAACTAAATGAGAATTCGCAAAAACCCTATAACGTATAAACACAGATTTCATTTCTCTCTCCTCCTTTTCCTTACAACCATGAGCCTCAGAACTGTGAGTTTTGATATTCCCCTCGGTGTTATAAATGTAACTTGTTTCTATTGTGTAATCACTAAGGCGACCAGAGGAAGACGAGTGACAAATGGGCAGATAATGGGATTCCCCGCAAAACAATAAATCAGTCATGTCAACGGTGAAGCCTCCCTCTCCATCTCCTCCTCCCTGCACTTCCTCCTCGATTCCTCCTCCTCCCTCCTTCTCCATCTCTCTCTCCATCTCTCTCTCAATCTCCTCTCACCTCTGGACTGGACAGATCTCCTTCTCTCCCTAGCTTTTAGTTTTCTCTCTCTCCCTCTCCTCCTATCTCTCCTTCCTTTTTCCCCCGTCCCTTCCACTCCCTTTCTTCTCTCCTCCCTCTCTCTTTCACCTCTGGATTGAACAACTCTCCTCCTCTCTCTTGTTTTTAGTTTTCTCTCTCCCTCCCCCTTCCTCTCCTCTTCCAATATCTCCTTCCCCCTCCTCTTCCCTCCCTCTCTGCCTCTTCTCTCCTCCCCCATCCCTCCCTCTCTCTCTCTCACACCTCTGGATCGGACAACTCTCCTCCTCTCTATCGTTTTTAGTTCTCTCTCTCCCTCTCCTCCTCTGACTCCCTCCCTCTCTCCCTCCCACTTCCTCTCTTCTTCCTCTTCCTTTCTCTCTCTCTTTCTCTCTTTCACCTCTGGACAGGACAGCACTCCTCTCTCTCGTTTTTAGTTTTCTCTCTTCTTCTCCGCCTTTCTCCCTCCCTCTTCATTTCCTTCTTTCTGTTCTCTCTCTCCCTCCCACTTCCTCCTCCTCCTCCTCTTCCTCTCTCTCTCTCTCTCTCTCTCACCTCTGGACTGGAGAGCTTGGCCTCGCTGAGCACCAGAGCAGTGGCGTTGACGGCGTGGGCCAGCTCCTGTTCCACCAGTTTGTGACTCTTCGCAGTCTCCCGGATCCTGTAACGAGAGGGAGGAGATAATTACAGACCCGGAACATGTCTAATTATGCTTCTACATCGTCAGTAATGGCTTAATTACAATGATTAGATGAACAAATTTACACTGAGGAAAATCTCTATTGTCGACGCCATCTCAAATGTCCCATATCCAATCTTTGTGGTAATATTTTTGGATTATTCAGATAAATTGTGTTATTTTGAGATAATTAGAAAAACTACAAGTACTACTACAAGTACTACTACAAGTACTACTACTACTACTACTACTGCTACTGCTACTGCTACTGCTGCTGCTGCTGCTCCTACTGGTGCTCCTACTGGTACTACTACTACTACTACTACTACTACTGCTGCTGCTGCTGCAGCTACTACTGCTGCACTATTACTACTTACTACTACTTCAAAGCCTAATAAAATGTCTTTTGTCAGTCCCATTTATGTTAATTATATTACTGATAATGCTACTGCTACTACTACTGCTACTACTACTCTACCACTGTTACTACTACCTCTGCTGCTGCACTATCACCACTTTTTACTACTACATTTATGTTAATTATATAACTGTATACGCTACTACTACTACTACTACTACTACTACTACTACTGCTACTACTACTACTGCTACTACTACTACTGCTGCTGCTCCTGCTGCTGCTGCTGCAAGAAAACCTCTGTTGTCAACATAATCTCAAACGTTCCATGTCCACTCTTTACGGTAATATATTTTCCCATCGCTTTATTCAGAGATGTGTTGTTCTGGTGGAGATAATTAGTTGCACTGAGATAATTGAAAAATAGGAGCGGTAAAGTAAAAGTCATTAGAGCTGCTGAGGAACAAACAGATTACAGATGAAGACATAATCATGATAATGGCTTTGAGATTCACAAATGGCTTCATATTGTGTTAGCCATTATAGTTTAAAGAGGGGGTATTTTACTTCAGTGGGATGTTAACTGCTAAAACATAACATATTTAGATCACCATGTTACGCTATTGTATTGAAAATGCTACAAAATGCATCCTGCTAATGAAACTACTGCGCATTGCATCAGGTTTGTGAAGTTGTAGTGTAGAGTTTTGTATCAGGTTTGTGAAAAATGGTCATGTGGGAGGATGGGTGATGTAGGTTTGTGGGCGGAGCATTGTACAGGCTCATACAGCTAACTGTAAGTAGAGTTTGAATAGGTCCCAGAAGATATTGCAAGATTATAAGCAGTGGGCAGCAAGTGGTGTGCCCCGGGAACCATCTCCAGATATTGAGCCTTGGTCAGAACTAGCTGGACTTTAGCTGGAGGATTTGACTTATGAGACACGTTTTAGGTTGATGGAGGAAACCAGAGCATCCAGACACAGGGACAACAGGCAAACAGACCTGCATGACTTGGGGATTGAACCCAGAGTCTTCATGCTGTGAGGTGTGAGTTCTAACGACTCAACCACCATTCTTCCAAAAAGTTTAATACTAAACTGTCACATTTTTATATAGCACTTTTCCACTTTCAGAGTCTCAGAGCCTCCTTTAAACTCGTTTTCCTCACACTCACTTGTTGATGAGCGTCTCTGCCACCAGCCCGAGCTGTTGAACCTGTGCACACTCCTCCTCCGTCAGGTACTCCATCGACTGCTGTGAGTTCAGACGAGGACGGATCGCTCTGTACGGGTCCACCTTCATCTTATCCTCCCACGACTTCAGGGTGCTCTCAAACGCCTGGGACAGAAACAGGTACATAGAGTTAAACAGGGCACCTTTAAACGCCTGGGATATAAACAAATACAGTATATAAACTTAAAAATGATGCGCTCAAATGCCTGGAACAGAAACAGGAGCATACACTTAAAAAGGATGCTCTCTTATGCCTGGGACATAAACAAATACAGTATATACACTTAAAGAAAATGCTCTCAAACGCCTGGGACAGAAACAGGTACATAGAGTTAAACAGGGTGCCCTCAAACGCCTGGAATATAAACAGGTGCATACACTTAAAAAGGGAGCTCTCAAACACCTTGGACATAAAAAAAATACACACACTAAAACCCAGTGATCTCAAACGCCTGGAACACAGGTTCAATTGTGATTGTACTACCTTTTTAAAACTGTAGGAGTGCAGGGTGCAGGGTTAATAGTTCCTTTCACTGTGCCTTACCCTGTCTCTGGTGAGCATCTGAGCCCTGTTCTTGTGCACGATCTTGAGGACTCCTGGAGGCTGGATCCAGGCCTCTCCGTCCACCTGCACCGGGACCCCCTCCTCCCCCAGGATGGAGATCTTCACCTGACGACACTAAACATGCAAAAAGTGATGAGGAGCAGACACAAGCAATTAAAAAATAGCTATTATTTGTATCTATATCGCAATTTGACACACTTAACAAATCACAGTGTCTGCAGTTTTATTTAAAAGTTGTAATAAATAAAATGGGATGAGAGAAATATGTAAAACGAGTAGAGCAGGCCTGGCCAACCCGTG